>CAUYUJ010021805.1:123040-133220 GCA_963575745.1 Prorocentrum cordatum | reverse complement strand
GGAGGGACTTCTCAGAAGCCCTCGCGCCTTCCGAGAAGGTTTTTGTGCCCTCCGTGGGGAGGCCCGGGAGAACTCCTCCGCAGGCCGGCGGGCTTCCGAGCCGTCCGAGAAGGCCGTCTCCTTCTCTTCTCCCCCCCAAGGTGTGCCGCCGACGAGCGGCTTTTGAGGCCTCGAGGTGGCCTCAGGAAGGCCACTCCTAAGGTTCTAGGTCTCCTAGATGGGGTCGGAGTAGATAGGTTCGGAGGATCGCGCCGCATCGCCGATGCATCGGCGATGCATCGGCGAGAAGGCTCGAGGTGGTGCCCAATTTTCTCCACGCCGACGTCGCCGATGCATCGCGGACGCCGCCATTGCATCGCCGATGCATCGCCGATGCATCGCCGATGCGGCGACATCCTCCGACCCCATCTACTTGGACCCCATCCAGGAGGCCTAAAGGTGGGCCCGTGAGAGCACCGTTGCGACGGCCTCTCGGCCTGCGCAGCGGGTCCGGCATGGGCTTGCGCCATCTCGTGCGAGTGGTTGCGGGCTTCGCTCGCCCTCCACTACAGTTGTAGAGGACGATCAATGGAGGGGAAGCATGTTGCCCAATAATTTCCAGATGTCTAGAAAATGTGTTAAAACTGTTTATAGCATGTTAAACACACATTTTAAACATTTCCAGGACATTCTTTCCGACATTTTAAACACGTTTTCAATCCGATGATAGGACTGTTAGGGTGTCCATTGTCGTGGCATCCACAACACTGCAGTGGAAGCCCATGCCAAGAAACACCCCCTGCCTGCCTCCAGGGTGCCTCGGGTCTCTTCGGTTTCGATGGTGTTGCGATGGCCAGCGTGGCGTCCCCACACCAAAAGGCAATGGAGGTCCCAGGGTCTCAGGGTTGGGCTTCCTGTGGAAGGCGTCGAGCTCCTACTGTATGTCACCACCCACCAAACCACCCCAACCGAACCCGAAGGCTTCAATTTGCCCTCCATTTCCAGTGGGGGGGGGGGTCGCGGAACATTTGAAACAAAACACATGGAGCCCGTACCCCCCCAACCCGGAATTCGGGTCAAATTCGGGTCTTCGGGTTGGGTTGGGGTGGTTTGGTAGGCAGTCAGTATGTGGCCTCCAGCCCGCGCGAGTGCTGCTCGAGGCTCCCAGGAGGCCCCCTAAAATAATACTCGACACAGAAGCAACGTATCTACTTAAACTGAACTGTAGACTTTAGTTTCGTCAACTCTAGACTCTAGAATTATAATTTCAGATGTATATATATATATATACATATGCACATGACGACACTCGAATCAAGATATAACACAGACGTACATCGTTTTTACATATATATATATAGATATATATTATATATATATATATATCTATATAAACAAACTCGGAGGTCGTCAAGGGGCCCCAGCGCGGCCTCCAAGAGACTCCCAGGGAGGAGGCTGCGCAGGGCGGGGGGGAAGTCTTCTGGCGTGGGGTCTGGAGCAGGAAGGAAAACCCTACACAGACACAAGTCATCGTCGATTCCCCAGAACATAGGAGGAAGCTATGGGAAAGGGGGGGGAAGACGAGAACCGAGGATATAAGGGAAGCTATGGGGAACCCTGCTATTTGTATGTACTTATGTGTGTGTCCCAGGGCCCCTTCAAGGAGGGCTGCAGCAGGAGATCATCAGCGTAAGCCACCTGAGGCCAGAGGGCTGCTGGAACTCGAGCCCCCCCCCCTCGATGGCATCTTGGAGGCCTCTTTGGCGCGTCGCTGGGGGCCTCTTGAGGGGGACCCCTCTGGAGATCCACTGGGGCCTGATTGGGGGGGGGGGTTGGGGGCCGTCCTGGGGGCGTGATGGCTCCACTGAGCTCTCTGGAGCAGGCTCTGCTAGTCTCGGGGCCGTCTGGGGCTCCTCCTGGGATAGTCTTAAGTCGGGCCTGTCCCTCTACAGGAGGAACCTTCACAAGTAGTCCAAACATAGTATGGGGACGGGCTTATTTTTTGTATTGTATACCTCCTGATTTTAGTGTACCTCCTGATGTTTCGTCCAAGCTCCGCCTGTAGGAGGACTTGCCCGATCTGAGGATAGTCTTGGGCCGTGCCTCGGGGCTTCGCAGGGCTCCCCGAGGTCGTCCACGGGCGAGCCGAGGCCGAAGCGCTCTTCGAGAAGCGCCTCCCGTGCTCCACGCTCGCCGCAGCCTTTTTTGGGGCCTCGCCGAAGTTCGGTGGGCCTCCCTCGGGGGGTGCTTCTCGAGGCTTCCGAGGAGGCTTTTGGGCCTTCCGGGGGCTCGCGGAGCCTTCTTCTTGGAAGTCTGAGACCGTTTGTGTGTGCTTGAGCGATGCTCGAGGCACGGTAGACAGGGATGGAGAGATGAAGCGAGCGAGCGACAGGGAGAGATGGAGAGAGAGGGAGTCCTCCTCCTACTCCTCCTCCTCGCCCTCCTCCTCCACCTCCTCGCCCTCCTCCTCCTCCTCCTCCTCCTCCTCCTCCTCCTCCTCCACCTCCTCGCCCTCCTCCACCTCCTCGCCCTCCTCCTCCACCTCCTCCCCCTCCTCCTCGTCCTCCTCCACCTCCTCGCCCTCATCCTCGTCCTCGTCCTCCTTCTCCTTCTCCTCCTCGTCCTCGTCCTCGTCCTCCTCCTCCTCCTCCTCGCCCTCCTCCTTCTCCTCCTCCTCCACCTCCTCGCCCTCCTCCTCCACCTCCTCGCCTCCTCTCCTCTCCTCCACCTCCTCGCCCTCCTCCTCCCTCCTCCTGCTCTCTCCTCCTCCTCCTTTCTCCTCCTCCTCCTCGTCCTCGTCCTCGTCCTCCTCCTCCTCCTCGCCCTCCTCCTCCCCCTCCTTGCCCCCCTCCTCCCCCTCCTTCTCGGCCTCCTCCTGGGGGCGAGCGGGCGAGCCAGAGTGAGAGAGAGGGGGAGCGAGAGAGAGCCCTTGTGCCGAGGAACGGCTGAAGAGGAGCTGCCGCCTCGCGCCCGCTTGCTCCTCGCTGGTAAGGGGCGGGATGGAACACAATTGAGAGCGTCCCTTCCTCGTCCTCGTCCTCCTCGATGCTCCTCGTCCTCCTCGTCCTGCTCTTCCTCTCCTCCTCCTCCTCCTCCTCCTCCTCCTCCTCCTGCTCCTGCTCCTGCTCTTGCTCTCCTTCTCCTCCTCCTCCTCCTGCTCCTCCCCTCGGATTCCTTCTCCTCGCCCTCCTGCTTGTCCTCTTCCTCGCCCTCCCTGGGCTGGTGCTCCGCACGGTGGAGTCCTGGCTGGCAGGGACGGGGAGGGCACCGCTTCGGGGGAGCCCCCGCGGAAGCACGGAAACGGCAGGGACGCAGAACTCCTCGCTGGCCCGCGCCGATCTCCTGGGCTCTCGCCAGCGATCCCCCTCGCGCTCCCGGGCGGCGCTTCTCTGTGCCAGGCCCCGCCGCGCGCAGGGCATCAGGGAGAGGGCTTGTGGGGAGTGTCGGGGCTCCAGAGACGGGGGTCCCTGCAAACGGGGATCGGCCAGGGCGCCCGATCCTGCAGGAGCCGGCGGGGCCCAGGGGCGCGCTGGCCCGGGCTTGGGCGCAGGATCCTGCAGGACCCGGCAGGATCTTGCAGGGCTTGTCTGGCCCGGGTCGGGAGCGACCCGGGCCAGCAGGTCCCCGAGAGGAGGGCTGGCGCCGGCCGGAGAACTCTCTGCTCGGACCCGCGAGCGCCGAGTGCCTGTGGCATCGCTCGGACGTGCGCACGTTTGTGTCTCGGCGAGGGCCACGGAGGGGCACCCTGGGCCACCGAGCAGCAGAGCAAGAAGAGAAGCGCGCCCGAAGCAGAAGCAGGCGCGGGCAAGGGGCGTCCGAGCGACGGCAAGAGCTTGCCTTCTGGCCCGAGCGGCTCCAGCCGCCTCCCTTGCTCGGTATCGTTTAACCGATCCCCATCCCCATCCCCATCCCCATCCCCATCCCCATCCCCTTCCAGACCCCCACCAAATTACCACCCCAATTGGGGATACACCCCTCGAAACTCGAAGGGAACGACCTGTATCCCCATCTAGGGGGTAAATCGGCCAGTGGGGCCCAGGCCACGCCGCTTGGGATGGGGACCGGTTAAACGATACTCACTTGCGCTCTGTTCTCTTGTGCCCTCGTGCCTCCATTCGCTCCTGGTGCATCCCGCCGCTGGCCACGGCCGGCGTCTGGCTGCCTTGGGCCACTTGGCGCCAGCGAACTTACAGGCTGTTTCTTTCAGTTCAGGGCGGCCACCGTCGTTACGTCGCCATGGTTGGCACTGCCGCCGGCACGTGCTCGCCGTCGTTGTTGTACTCCACGGTGCAGTTGTCGTGGGCTGCCTCTCCCGTCTTTGCAGCAGAGACATGCTGCGCACTGTCCCCGTTCCCGACGTCCGACGCCGTGTCTGTTCAAATACTGGTCTCCCGAAGCTCTCGGTCCTTTCCCCAGGGCCAGCGTCTCGTCCTGGAGCCAAACACGACAACAGAACACGCGCAAACCTCGAGCTTGGAGCCTCGACGACGAAAAATGTTACAGCCCGTTGTAGCCATGCCCTGGTTCGCTGGAGGTCTGTCTGGTGCATCGCTGCCCACGGCTAACGGCTAATTGGATATCACGCCCCCAGGCAGCCCTGCCCTGGTCACCATGGGGCCTGTCTTCTGAGCCACGGCCCTCCCTCTTCCCTTCTTCGTCGTCCTCGTTCCTGAGGGCCCCACAGGAAATGCTGTGATCCGGCCGATCCTTTCCGATGTCTACTGCAGCACGCGCCATGTGGCTCGTGAGCCAGGAGGGTCATGGACCGCGAAGGAAGTCGAATGGGGTCGTGTGATCGACGTTGTACTTCCTCCTCGCCTTTCCCCTCCCCCTCTGTAATCCTCGTCCTTCTGCATCTCTCCCCTCCTGTCCCCCCCCCCTTCTCCTCCCTTGGCGTCCACTTCAGATCCGAACGTGGCCCTCCCCCCCGAGAAAATGGTGGCAGCTGGTCTTCCGCTCCTCTCGGCCTTCTCTGGCCTCTCGGGACCGTCAGGCAGCGGTCCCCGGCATCAAGAACTGACCCCCGGGGTGGGGTCGTCCAGAGGTCCGGGGGGCCCGCTCTCCCCCTCCTCCCTCTCGTCCTCTGGGGAGGGCCGGCGTGGAACGGCAAACTTGGTGACGAAGAACTTTGCGTCGAGAGAGGGGGGGAGGTGAGAAGGAGCATCCTGAGAATCCATTCGTGTTTCATGCCTTTCTGATTCTTGCCTGTTCGGCATCGAGGACGTCCAAGACGGCCCGAGAGGCCCCATAAGAACAGCCCAAGACGGCTCATGTACGCCCCATAGGACCCCCAGATTAGGCGGCGAGCGAGGGGGGGAAGTGAGAAGGAAAAGGCCTTGTCAGAAGGCTCGGAAGTCCCCCAGACTTCTGAGAAGTGTTCTCGGCCTTCCCCGAAGACACAGAAAACCTCTCTTGGAATGCGCGAGGGCTCCTGAGAAGCCCTGCTGCCTCCTGAGAAGGCCTTCTCATTCTCACGTCCCCCAGAGCTGGCTGCCTAAGAACGGCAGCAGTCTTATTTTTGCCCCCCGAGGCTTGCCCAAGGGATTCTCTTTTTGTTTTGGAAGACACAGTGGGTGCCAGCCCTCTGAGAAGGCCTTCTCCTTCTCACTTCCCCCTGAACTGGCTGCCGAAGAACAACAGCAGTCTTATTTTTGCCCCCTCAGGCTTTGCTCAAGGGATTCTCTTGTTGTTTTGGAAGCCACGGTGGGTGCCAGCCCTGCGCCGACCTGGCCGGCGTGGTCCTCGGTTGCTGTTCCTGAGGCCGGCCTTGCCCGAGTTGCTCGGGTTCCCCAGGTCTCCCAGGTCTCGCTCGTTCTCTGCGTCTGACGAGGCGTTCCCAGGAATGCCAGGCAGTGCCACGCAGTTCCAGGCGGTAGAAGGCAATGCCAGACTGTGCAAAGAGATGCCAAGCAAAGCAAAGCACTGCAGAGCAGAGCAAGGCACTGCCAAGCAATGCCAAGCACTGCCACGCAATGCCAATCAACGTCGAGCAACGCCAATCAACGCCAAGCAGCAATGCCAAGCAATGCCAAGCAGCGCCAAGCAGCGCCAAGCGTCGCCACGCAACGTCCAGCAATGCCACGGAATATCAAACGATGCCAAGCAGCGCCAAGCAATGCCAAGCAACACCAAGCGCTGCCAAGCAATGCTCAGCAATGTCAAGGCACGACAAGCAACGCCAATCAACGACAAGCAATGCAACGCAATGCCAAGCATTGCCAAGTAACGCCAAGCAGTGGCAAGCAGCGACAAGCAATGCCAAATAACGCCAGGTAATTCCAAGCAACGCCAAGCGACGCCGATCCATGCCGAGCAGTGCCAATCAGTGCCAAGCAGTGTCGAGTGACGCCAAGCACTGCGCCCATGCAACCAGAAGTTGCACCCTAATTTGGGCGTTCAGGGTTTATGCTTGGATTCAGGAGGGGAAAAAACACAGACACAATTAATCGTCGACTCCCAGGAAAATATGGAAAAATATGGGAATTGGGGGGGAAGACAAAAACCCAGAAAATATAGGAAAATATTGGGAATTATTTTATTTGTGTGTATTTATTTGTGTGTCCCAGGGCCCCTTCATTGATGCAGGGCCCGTTACCGGGTTTTGCCGCGGAAGGCGCCCAACAGCGGCCGCGGTCGGGTGAGGACCACGTGTAAGGTTGGCCGTCTCGGCAGGAGGAGAAGCGACACCACCACCACCACCAGCACTAGCGGGACACCTTCAGCGAGAAGGCTCATGATGCCGAGCTGGAGATTGGAGATCACCGCCCACCAAACCACCCCAACCCAACCCGAAGGCCCCGATTTGCCCTCCATTTCGAGTATGGGTCGTGGAACATTGAAAAAACATGTGCAGCCCGTACCCCCCAACCCGAAGTTCGGGTCCTCGGGTTGGGTGTGGTCAGGAAATGTCTCGATCGATTCGCCGCAACAAGAAGGGTACCACACCGCCAGGATAACCCCCCTGGCTCCTCGCGATGCTCCGAGGTTCCTCGCTCTTCACATCGCCCCCTCTTCTATCATCGTTGTCGTCGTGGTCGTTGTTATCGCTGCTATCGTTGGTCGTGGTTGTCGTTGCTTTCGTTGTTTTTCGCTGTCGTTGTGATCGTTGCTGTCGCTGTCGTTGTGATCGTTGCTCTCTGCCTCCTCCTCCTCCTCCTCCTCCTCCTCCTCCTCCTCCGCCTCCTTCTCCCCCTTTTCAGCCGCCCCTTCTTGCCCCCGGTGGCCGCCCCGTGCCCCGCGCCAGGAAGGAGGACTTCCGGCAGAGCATGATCAAGGTCAGGAGGAGACAAAACACAGACACAATTCATCGTCGATTCCCCAGAAGATATGGGAACATATGGGAAGTAGGGGGGAAGACGAAAATACAAAAAATATGGGAAACTATTGGGAATCCTGGAATGTGTGTGTGTGTGTGTGTGTATGTATTTGTGTGTCCTTGTCCTTGGGCCCCTTGACAAGGCCGGGGAGCACGAACAGTGGAGGCTGGACCGCGAGAACCGGGAGAGGATCGAGAAGTGGGAGCAGGACGAGAAGGCGCCGCGGGGGCGGGGGTCTCCGGGGCAGGCTTCTCACCCAGGGGCCCCAGACGTGCTGACGTTCTGATTTTTGTTCGGCGGGGTCCCTGGGAATCCCGACCCTTTCTCCACGGGACCGGTTTTTCTTTCTCAGTCGGTTCCTAACGGTCCCGAGGCCCGGCGAGGGCCCCTCGAGGCCGAAAATGGCCAAGAGCCTCCCGTCCGTTTTTTTTCGACGCCATCATGCTTGGGACAGTTTCTCGATGGTCCCAGGGCCCAATCAGAGGCGGCTCCGGGACGAGGAACAAAAACGCGGGAAGCCCCCCCCCCCCTCCTTCGTCCCTTGGCCGCACAAAGGGGGTAGTGGGAGGGGGGAAGGCTTATTAGGAGGCCGCTTCTTGGAGGGCGCGGGCCTCACGTCTATAGACAAGGCCCGCGCCTTCTGAGAAGCAGGGGTGCTTCGAAGAAGCCTTTCCCGCCTCCCTCTACCCCTAGGACGATCGACATGGGTACAGAAAGAATGGGTACGATGCCCAACAGCAGTTCCTGCTCATTTTGAACAGGACTCGTTGTTCGCGCCGCGGTGGACGTTGTCCGGTGAAGACAAAAGGCCGCCTGCCCAACAGCGGCCGCTGTCGGTTTGGGACAACATTTGCTGTTGGGCACTGTATTCATGTTTTCCATACCCATTTCGGGCGTCCAGATACCCCAGTTTGTGCGCGTGGCCAACCGCCGCGGTGTTGATTCTTAGGCCTACGCCACACCGCCGACCCCTCTGTTTTTTCTTCTCTGGGGGGCCTCCTGGGGCTCCCTGGGGCACGCTGGGGGCGTCTTGGAGCCGAAGGTTCGAAGTGTCCGTTCCGGTTTGAGAGGGAGGTCTTGGAGGCATTTTGGAGGGATTGGAGGGCATTCTTAGGGAGGCGTTTTGGAGGGACCGGATTGGGGTTTTGGAGGCATTCTGGAGGGAAGGGCCGTTTTAGGGCGGTCTCTTGGAGGCATTTTGGAGGGCCTTCCGCCGCTGTGCGCGTGGCTCCACCGCCGCGGCGTCGATTTCTCTTTCGAGCCTCGTCGGGCGCCAACGGCAGCGGCACACGGGGAGGCGCGCGTGCAGCGGGGGCCCGCGCCGAGGGCCGCCCTGCGCTCGCCTCCGGGGTGCCCCAGGTCTCCTGGGGAGGGGAGGGAGGAGGAGGACAGAGGAGGAGGAGGAGGAGGAGGAGGAGGAGGGAGGAGGAGGAGGGAGGAGGAGGAGGAGGAGGAGGAGGAGGAGGAGGAGGAGGAGGAGGAGGAGGAGGAGGAGGAGGAGGAGGAGGGAGGAGGAGGAGGACAGTTTTGCTGTTGTTGCTGCTGCTGTCGTTGTTGTTGTTGTTGTTGTTGTTGTTGTTGTTGTTGTTGTTGTTGTTGCTGTCGTTGTTGTTGTTGTTGTTGTTGTTGTTGCTGTTGTTGTTGTTGTTGTTGTTGTTGTTGTTCTTGTTGTAGTTGTTGTAGTTGTTCTTGTTGTAGTTGTTGTTGTTGTTGTTGTTGTTGTTGTTGTTGTTGGTGTTGTTGTTGTTGTTATTGCTGTTGCTGTTGGTGTTCTTGTTGTTGTCGTTGTTGTTGGTGTTGTTTTGCTGTTGTTGTTTTGTTGTTGTTGTTGTTGTTGTTGTTGTGGTTGTTGTTGTTGAACATTATTAATTCTAAAGAATAATTATTGTTGGGCCCCCTGGTGCGCGCCCCCCCTGCGCCGCCTAGGCCGCAGCTACATTTTCATCATTTTCGTGAGGAAGCCTCAGGTAAAACGATGTGATCAAGATCCGGTTGTTTTGTTGTAATCCGCTTTCCCTTGCAAAAAACACTATAAAATGACATTTCTTGTTCTAATATAATCAAATTTCAAGAATCCCTTGCAAAAAATAAGGTAAAGTGGACATTCGCGCGCGCAAGACGAAATCCTTCCAAAAGCTTAGTGTTCGGAGCGATTTTAACATAAAAACATCAAAAAACCAATGGTTTTTCAACAAAAAAATGTCAAAATCTCATCCCGCGCGCTCTTGCGGATTCGTAGGAAACCCAACACTTTTTAAACATTTCTGTCAAACGGGCTTTTGCGAGCAACTTTTTCGAACTTCTGCGACAACGGTTGCGCACCTGCCAGGGCCATCATCCCTGTCAAATAATACCATGCGGGACACATTCGTTTTTTCTTCGCGCGCGCACGCCGAAATCTCCAAAAACCATTGGGTTTCTTAAGAATTTTAGCACCGCGCATCATAAAATCACACGAATCGCACCGTAGGTCCTCGAAAAACACCTGCACGACTTTTCAAAATTTCTACCCGCGCGCGCTGTCCGAATCCTAAAAAAAAACAATGGTTTTTCCAAAAACCAGTATAGGTGTCCAGTGTTGGAACAGGGGGAAAAGTCGTATACTAAGCTAGCGTCCAGAAAATGTTACCACAACAAGTCACTGTACCCATGCGCCAGTGTAGTAGCCACGGTCGTCCGCAGGCCACGAAGTGAAGTGTCCGAACGTCATAGGGCGGGAAGCTGGGTGTGGGTGGTGGCGAAGAGTCGTTTGGAAATGTGGTAGAGCTTGAACCGGCCCCCCCACAAAGTGGGGGTATTGGCGGGCGTCGTATGAAAACCCTGGCACTGGTGAGAACACTGAGCGTTCGGGTAAAGTGATTGTTGTTGTTGTTGTTGTTGATAGA
>CAUYUJ010021805.1:113040-118040 GCA_963575745.1 Prorocentrum cordatum | reverse complement strand
ATCCACGCAGAAATGCACGCAGAAATCCGCTGCAGCAGGTCTGCAAGGCCAGTGCAATGACCCGTGTACGCCGCGGCGTGAGATCGCTGTGCCATCTCGCCCAAGGCCCGCTTCTGATCCTCGCTCGTGTGTGAAGGTCATGTGGCCACGCAGGGCTTGACCTACACGGTGTTTCTTTGTGATGTCGTGGACCGTTTTCGCCTCGACTCCTCCTTGCTGCAAAGGGGGGTCGGAGACAAACAGAGAGGGCCCACGAACGCACCACGAGCACGAAAGACACTGTCCTGGCCGAGCCCTGTGGCCACGCTCTCGCCTCCTCCACGGCTCCAGCGGAGCCTCGTTCTTGCCTTAACTCGGGCACGTCCCTCCACAGGTCAGGAGCGAAAGAAGGACGTACATGTACATGAATCCACGCTGGTTTCGAGACCACGCATTGCACAAATGCTCGTATAACGCGGCCCGTCTCGCGAATCGAGGGGCCGTGTTCATGTACATAGCTTGGCGCGTACGTCCCCTGTGGGTTCCCTAACAGGAGGAATCTTCAAACACAGTGAAAAACATGGTCCGGGGACGGTTCTTCGACCATGCACGGGCCATCTTTCTGACCATGTCTGGACTCTTTGAAGCCGTCGTCGACACCCAGCCTCTAGGAGGACCTGCGCGACCTGAGCCTTGCCCCCCCCCCCCCCGGCAGGCCAAGTGGGAGGCCGAGGTCTACGCCTCCTTCGACGAGGACACGAAGGCGGCCGTCGGCCCGGCGGCGGAGGCCCGACCCCCGTGCGCCCTCGGGGGCCGCTCCGCTCGCCGCCTCCCTCGTCGCCGGCGGCGGCCGCCCGCGCGGGCGTTGCCCCGGATCCTCGAGGTCGGGAGCACTGCCGGTGGTGGTGGCCTCGAGACTCGGGGGCAGCGTCGGCGGGGGGGCTGACGCTCAGGGGCGGGGGTGCGTCGACGCCCCAGCGCCCACGGATCGCCGAAAGGGGCCCGATGGCCCCGGCCTGCCCAGCAGTGGTCGGGATCGGTGTGTATAATGAATGTATGGAGGTAGGTAGGGTTGTAGGTGGGAGTAGGTAGGTAGGTCGGTAGGTAAGTAGGTATGTTTGTACGTAGGTAGGTGGGTAGCTAGGTAGGTCGGCAGATATGCATGTATGCAAACATGCATGTATGCATGTATGTATGTATGTATGTATGTACGTACGTACGTACGTACGTACGTACGTATGTATGTATGTGTGTGTATGTATGTATGTATGTATGTATGTATGTATGTATGTGTATGTATGTATGTATGTATGTATGTATGTATGCATGTATGTATGTATGTATGTGTGTGTGTATGTGTGTATGCATGTATGTATGTATGTATGTATGTATATAGTTATGTATGCAAGTATATTTGTATGTATGTACGTATGTATGTATGTATGTACGTGTGCATGTATCTATGCAATGTATTGTAATGTAATGTAATGTAAGGTAATGTAATATAATATAATGTAATGTAATGTAATGCAGTGTAATGTAATGTAATGTGATGTAGTGTTAATGTATTTTAATGTAATGTAATGTAGTGTAATGTAATGTGATGCAATGCAATGTATTATAACGCATTGTACTGTAATGTAATGTAATGTAATGTAGTGTAATGTAATGTAATGTAATGTATTGTAATGTAATGTAATGTAATGCAATGTAATGAAATGTAATACAATGTAGTGTAATGTAATGTAATGTAATGTAACGTAACGTAATGTAATGTAATGTAATGTAATGTGCTGTGGTGTACCTTAATGTAATGTAGTGTAATGTAATGTAATGTGATGTGATGTGATGCGATGTAATGTAATGTAGTGTAATGTAATGTAGTGTAGTGTAGTGTAGTGTAGTGTAGTGTAATGTAGTGTAGTGTAGTGTAGTGTAGTGTATTGTAACGTAATGTAATGTAATGTATGTATTTATGTATGTATGCATGTATGTATGTATGTATGTATGTATGTATGTATGTTGTATGTATGAAAGAGCGCTTTCCGTGGTCGCTTGGAGGGGGGGGGTGGAACTGGACCCCCCCCCTGGATGGAGTGGGGGGGTTCGAACCCCCCCTTCCAGTCACGGGGGGGGGGGGGGTTCGACCCCCCCCCCCCCCCCCGCGACAAGGGGGGGGGTTCAACCCCCCCCCTTCCCCTCCCTGCTTCCCCTCTCCTCGGGCCGGCGCTTGCGTCGGCGGCGGCTGGCGACAGCGGCGGGGACGACGATTTCGATTTCTGGGCCGGCGCCGGCGCCGGTGGCGGGGAGCGTCGACGAGGACGACGAGGACGACGGTGGTGGTGGTGGTGGTGGGTTGTGGTGGTGGTGGTGGTGGCGGTGGTGGTGGTTGTGGTGGTGGTGGTGTGGTGGTTTGTGGTGGTAGTGGTGGTTGTGGCGGTTTGTGGTGGTGGTGGTGGTGGCTTGGTGGTGGTCTGGTGGTGGTTTGTGGTGGTGGTGGTGGTGGTGGTGGTTTGGTGGCGGTGTTGTGATGGTTTGTGGTGGTGGTAGTGGTGGTGGTGTGTTATAGTTGTGGCGGTGGTTTGTGGAGGTGGTGCTGGTGGTGGTGGTGGTGGTGGCGATGGTGGTGGTGGTGGTGGTGGTGCGGTGGTTTGTGGTGGTGGTGGGTTGTGCTGCTGGTAGTTGTTTTGGTTGTGGCGGTGGTGGCGGTTTTGTGGTAGATTTTGGTGGTGGTGGTGGTGGTCGTGGTGGTAGGTTTTCGTGGTGGTGGTGGTGATGGTGAATTGTGGTGGTGGTGGTTGTGGTAGTGTGGCGGTGGTGTGGTGGTGGTTTGTGGTTGTGGTAGTGGTGATGGTGGGTTGTGGTGGTGGCGGTGGTTTGTGGACGTTTGGTGTGGTGGTGGTGGTGGTTGTGGTGTCGTGGTTTGTGGTGGTGGCGGGGGGTTGTGCTGCTGGTAGTGTTGGTGGTTGTGGCCTCGGTGGTGGTGGTGTGGTAGATTGTGGTGGTGGTGATGGTGGTAATTGTGGTGGGTTTTTTTGGTGGTGGTGGTGATGGTGAGTTGTGGTGGTGGTTGTCGTGGTGGTGGTGGCTGTGGTAGTGGTGGTGGTGGTTGTGTGGTGCTGGTTTTGGTGGTGGTGGTGGTGGGTTGAGGCGGTGGTGGTGGTGGTAGTAATGGTGGTGGTGGTAGTGGTTGGACGCGTCGCTGTGTCCCCGCCGTCGCTAGCGCCAGCGCCTAAGCTGCTGACCGCCGCTAGCGCCGGCGCGCCGGCGCGAGGGGGGTCAGCCGCGCGGGCGCGCGCGGGGTTCGGGAAGGGGGGGGGGTTTTGGGGGGAGGGGAGTCCCCGTGGTTTTGATCGACGGCGCCGGGTGTTGGGGGGGGCCCACCCACCGGTTCGAAACGCGCCGCCGAATGTTCCGCAGGCAAGCGCCCGTGAAACGCGTTCTCTCGTATGTATGTATGGATGAATGTATACCTGTGTATGTATATATGTATGTATGTCGGTATGTATGTGGGTAATTCGGTAGGTAGGTCGGCAAGTCTGTCTGTAGATATGAAAGAGCGTGTTCTACCGCTGCTGGCGGAAAACCGGGGGGGGTCACTACCGGTTCGAACCCCTCCCCCCCCCTTCGGAAAACCGGGGGGGGGGGGTCACTACCGGTTCGAGCCCCTCCCCTCCCCCAGCTCATCATGAAAAGGGGGGGGGGTCACTACCTGTTCGAACCCCCCCCCCTCGAAAACCGGGGGGGGGTCGCTACCGGTTCGAACCCCCCCCCTCCCCCTCCTCGAAAACCGAGGGGGGGTGCGGACAGTAGTGGGGACGGTGGTGGTGGGGACAGTGGTGAGGGGACAGCGGGACAGTGGTGGGGACACTGGGACAGTGGTGGGAACTGTACTGGTGGGGACAGTGGTGAGGACAATGGTGGGAACAGTGGGGACAGTGGACAGTGGCGGGGACGGTGGAGGTGGGGACAGTGGTGTGGGGACAGAGGGAGGTGGAAACAGTCGGACAGTGGAGGGTACAGTGGTGGTGGGGAGAGTGGTGAAGGCGGTGGCGAGGACGGCGGTGGGACAATGGGACAGAGGTACAGTGCGAACAGTGGTGGGGACAGCGGGGACAGTGGTGGGAACAGTGGGACATGGGACAACCCAGTGGGACAGCGGAGGATTCAGTGGGGCAGTGGGGACACTGGGGATAGTCGGGCAGTGGTTGGGGCCGTGGAAAAAGTGGGGAGAGTGGAGCCGTGGTGGGAACAGTGGTGGGGACAGTGGGGACAGTGCGACAGTGGTGGGAGCACTGGTGGGGACAGTAGGGACGATGGTGGAACAAGTGGGGACAGTGGTGGTGAGGACATTGGTGCTGGGAACAACAATGGGGGATGTGGCGCGGACGGTGGTAGGGACCGGGAGTCGTTTGCTGGCGGTGCGTGGGGGGGTGGGGAGGGGTTCGAGCCGGTAGTGACCCCCCCTCCGGTTTTCGAGGGGGGGGGGTCGACCCGGCAGTGACCCCCTCCGGGTTTCGAAGGGGGTGGGGGGGAGGGGTTAGGGGAGGGGGGGGGGGTGCCGAGGGAGGGGAGGGGGAGGGGGGGAAGGAGGGGGTTCCAGGGGGGGGGGGGGATTTTCGAAGGGGGGGGGGGATGACCCCCCGGTTCCGGAGGAAGAGGGAGGCAATTTTCCACAGTAGAGCGGCGGTGGATCACGCTTTCTCGTATATATGAATCCATGCATGCATGCATGCATGTATGTATGTACTGTATGTAATGCATGTACGTATGTATGTATGCACGTAGGTAAGTCGTAAGGTAGGTCGGTAGCTATGTATGTATGTCAGTATGTTTATAATGCATACAATGCATGGAGGTATATATGGAGGTATGTAGGTAAGTACGTAGGTCGGTAATTCGGTAGGTGGGCAGGTATGCATGTACGTTTGTGATGTCGCCCATGTATGTATGTATGCATGTGAGTGTGCATGCATGGGAATATTTCATGCTATACCCTGCAATGTGATTTCATGCTATGT
>CAUYUJ010021805.1:83040-108040 GCA_963575745.1 Prorocentrum cordatum | reverse complement strand
CTCCAATCCCCACCCTGGCCCCTGCCCCACCTTTTTGTTCCCCCCCCCCCCCCGAAAGGACCGACAAGGACAGCAGGCATCGGTAAAGACATGACAGGCGCTGCCGCCTCCTCGCTCCTCCTCGCTCCTCCTCGCTCCTCCTCGCTCTTCCTCCTCCTCCGCCTCCTCCTCCTCCTCGGCCTCCTCCCTCCCCCCTCTTTTCCGGCGACCGCCAGGACCGCGCGGGGGTCGTCGACGCGGCGGCGGTCGGCGCGCCACAGGCGCGCCTCCCTGCGGGGCAGCCACGGGGCAGGAGCGGCAAAGGGCGACGAGAGAGGGGCTCGCGAGAGCCCGTGCGCTTCCGCCGAGAGGGATCGGCGCGAGGGAGAGGCGAAGGGGCGAAGGGGCGAAGGGGCAGATGGGGGAGGGAGGGGCGCAGGGGCGGAGGGGCGAGGGAGGGGCGAGGGAAGGGCGAAGGGGCAGAGGGGGACCAGGGAGGAAGGGAGAGTTGGAGGAGAGTAAGAACAGGAGTGCAGTGGAGACCCATGCCAGGAAGCGCCCTGCTTGCCTCCAGGGTGCCCTGGGCTGCCTGGGTTTCCATGGTCTTGCGACGGAAGGCGCGACGTTCCCATGCCAGAAATCTCAATGGATGCCCTGGGGCCTCAGGGTTGGGAGTCTGGTGGAAGGTCTCCGGTGGAGACTGGCCCCCCGCCGCCGTGGTGCGGGGCGCCTCGGGTGCCCCGAGGCAGGGCGGACAGCGGCAGCCCTGCGTGCCGACGCCGTCGGGGCTTACGAGGCGGGGGCCAGTGCAAACGGGGGTCAGCCAGGGTACAGTCGGGGCGCTGAAGAAGGAGCCCGTTTCGTTGGTGAGGGGCTCGGTGTTCCTTGATTGTTTCAAAGTTTGCCTCGGGTTTTCCTGAGGTGTCCATGGGAAATCGAGGTTGAACTTGTGGGAAAAAGGGGCCTCGTTCCCTATTTAGGGTTCCTTAGGTCAACGCCCCGACTGTACGGGATCCTGCAGGATCCTGCGAAGACTACCTCTGGCTGACCCGGGTTAGCGAGCCGCTCGTGGCCGCTGGGCGGCCGCGCAGATTGGCTGGCCCGGGTTTGCGAAGGCCTGCGTTGCAGTTTTTCGTTTCCTGCATTGCAGTTCTTTGGTTTCTGGCCTCCTGGGCCTTCTTGGGGCCATCTTGGAGGGCATCGATCAAAGAATGGCCGTCGGAAGCGAAAAGGCGAGAAGGCACACGCCATTCGTTTTCGTAAGGTTTTGGAAGGGCTTTGGCCTCTTGGAGGCCTCCTTGGATGTCTCGGTGGAGCCGTCTTGGGACTTTGGATCCCCTTGGAGCATCTTGTAAGCCATCATGAGGCATCTCGGGCTATCTTGAGCCATCTTGGAGGTCATCTTGGAGCCGTCTTGGGCCATCTTGGACGTTCGGACCGCTCGCGACCGCCCCCGCCCAAGTCCAGGGGAGGGGGTGGGGGGGAGGGGTCAACCCCTCCCCGAAAGGAAAGAAAGGGGGTTGGAAGAGGAAGCGCTCGAGACCACCTTGCGCCCTAAAGGGCTGGTGGGAGTAGCGCAACGCAGAAGTATAATAGGATGTCAGGTATGGCGCGAGCGCGCATGGCTTGCCTCCTCCTCCTCCTCCTCCTCCTCCTGCTCCCCTCTCCCTCTCCCGCTCCTTCTCCTCCTGCCCTCCTCCTCCCCTCCTCCTCCTCCTCCTCCTCCTCCTCCTCCTCCTCCTACTCCTACTCCTACTCCTATCCTTATTCCTTATTAGAATATACTCCTACTCCCCCCTCAGGCCGGCCATTAGGGGCCGCATCCGGGGGGTCCCATCCTAACCTGTAAAAAACAATACAAAATCAACATTTTTCTTATTTTTTCCTCTCGACATGGACGTCTTGTCGTCCACGGCGATAATCCATTGCAAAAAATACCACAAAGAGCACACGCGCGCGTTCATGTCAGAATCCTACCGAACACCGTGTGTTTGCAAGCATTTCAACATAAAAACATCAAAAACCCAATGCTTTTTCACAAAAATTGTACAAATTTCCCGCCCGGGCTCTCTTGCTGAAATCATAGGAAAACCATAGGAATCTGAAGAATTCGGTCAAATCCAGCGATTTCGCGTCATCGCGCGGTGCACTCGCGATGCTCTGTCATGCACCCAGGCCGCGAATCCTGTGCAAAAATACCACAAAGAGCACACTCGCGCGTTCATGTCAGAATCCTACCGAACACCGTGTGTTTGCAAGCATTTCAACATAAAAACATCAAAAACCCAATGCTTTTTCACAAAAATGCTTTGGGGTGTCCTGTCAGACCGTCGGGCTTCCTCCGGCCACCTCTGGCTTCCTGCGGTGTACCGGGCCATTCTCGACTCGTCTGGCAATGCGTGCGCGGCATTCAACACGCGCTCGCCAGTTCCCGTCGGCAACCGCCATCGCGGCCGCATCAGCTGTACCAAACCGGCTGGCCGGTGTGACTTCGGCCCCCAGTTGTGCCAGCTTTGCTTCTTATGTTGTGGGAGGGCGGGTGGGACTGGGCATGCCATGCTTGACTCGCTCGAGCTGGCTAGCTTGACTCCTACTCCTACTCCTACTCCTACTCCTACTCCTACTCCTACTACTACCTACTCCTACTCCTACTCCTACTCCTACTCCTACTACTCCTACTCCTACTCCTATCCTTATTCCTTATTAGAATATACTCCTACTCCCCCCTCAGGCCGGCCGATAGGGGCCGCATCCGGGTGGTCCCATCCTAACCTGTAAAAAACAATACAAAATCAACATTTTCTTATTTTTTCCTCTCGACATGGACGTCCTGTCGTCCACGGCGATAATCCATTGCAAAAAATACCACAAAGAGCACACGCGCGCGTTCATGTCAGAATCCTACCGAACACCGTGTGTTTGCAAGCATTTCAACATAAAAACATCAAAAACCCAATGCTTTTTCACAAAAATTGTACAAATTTCCCGCCCGGGCTCTCTTGCTGAAATCATAGGAAAACCATAGGAATCTTAAGAATTCGGTCAAATCCAGCGATTTCACGTCATCGCGCGGTGCACTCGCGATGCTCTGTCATGCACCCAGGCCGCGAATCCTGTGCAAAAAATACCACAAAGAGCACACTCGCGCGTTCATGTCAGAATCCTACCGAACACCGTGTGTTTGCAAGCATTTCAACATAAAAACATCAAAAACCCAATGCTTTTTCACAAAAATGCTTTGGGGTGTCCTGTCAGACCGTCGGGCTTCCTCCGGCCACCTCTGGCTTCCTGCGGTGTACCGGGCCATTCTCGACTCGTCTGGCAATGCGTGCGCGGCATTCAACACGCGCTCGCCAGTTCCCGTCGGCAACCGCCATCGCGGCCGCATCAGCTGTACCAAACCGGCTGGCCGGTGTGACTTCGGCCCCCAGTTGTGCCAGCTTTGCTTCTTATGTTGTGGGAGGGCGGGTGGGACTGGGCATGCCATGCTTGACTCGCTCGAGCTGGCTAGCTTGACTCCTACTCCTACTCCTACTCCTACTCTTACTTCTACTCCTACTCCTACTCGTACTCGTACTCGTACTCCTACTCCTACTCCTCCTTCCTCCTCCTCCTCCTCCTCCCTCCTCCTCCTCCTCCTCCTCCTCCTCCTCCTCCTCCTCCTCCTCCCTCCTCCTCCTCCTTCTCCTCCTCCTCCTCTTCCTCCCGCTCGCCCCGCCCCGGTTCCTCCCCCTTGCTACCCCTCGCAGGCCGCCCGCGTGGAGGAGCGAGCAGACGCGAGCGAGGCGCAGGACACGGACGCGCCGGAGGCCGCATCGCGGACTCGCGGCCGGCGTTTTTTTTTCGGCGCCAGCCCTCGGGGCCCTGACCTCTTCATGCTCCTCCTCCTCGTCCTCCTCCTCCTCCTCCTCCTCATCCTCCTCCTCCTCCTCTCTTCCTCCTCCTCCTTCTCCTGCTCCTCCTCCTCCTCCTCCTCCTCCTCCTCTCTTCCTCCTCCTCCTCCTCCTCCTCCTCCTCCTGCCCCCCCTTCCTGCCGCGCGCATCCCAAGAGACCGGCTCCTCGCGGTGTCCACGCGCACGTGCGGGCGTGCGCGCGCGCGGGCAGGGCAGGAGGGCGCCGCCGTCGCTGGTCCCCTGGGTCTGGCAGCGGGCGTGGCCGCGGGCGGGCGGGTGGCACGGCGGCCGGGCAGCTCCGGTCTCGCCGGCCCTGTTGGACCCCGTCGTCGCCACGGCTGTCAGGAGGGAAAGAAACACACAGACACAATTCATCGTCGACTCCCCAGAAATGTGGGAAACTATGGGAAGTGGTGGGGAGGACACAAGCCTAGGAAGTAGTGGGAAATAGGGGTAGTCTTTTTACTCGTATGTGTTTGTTCGTGTGCCCCTTCAGGTTGGCCGGAGGTTTCCAACGGGTTTTTTTTCGGGAGCCTTGAGACGGGGGTCAATGCAAACGGGGGTCAGCTAGGGCGCCAGATCCTGCAGGATCCTGCGAAGACCCCCTCTGGCTGACCCGGGTCTGCGAGCCGCTCGTGGCCGCGAGGCGGCCGCGCTTATTGGCTGACCCGGGTTTGCGAAGATCTGCGTTGCAGTTTTTTTTCCTGCATTGCAGTTTTTGGTTTCCTGCTGACCCGGGTCTGGATTGACCCGGGTCAGAAGATCCCCGATTCTTGGGGAGGGGGTTTTCCAGGGCAGGGGTCCCCCAGGGGCTTGGCACCCCCAGGGGGGGCTCTCTGGAAGACCCCCTCCCCCCAAAGCCCCTTTGGAGCCCTCTGGGCCGGGGGCGGCGTGTCGCCCTTCATTCAGGAGGGAAAAAACATACAGACACAATTAATCGGCGATTCCCCAGAAAATATGGGAAAATACGGGAAGTGGGGGGGAAGACAGAAACCCAGAAAATATAGGAAAATATGGGGAATCTTTTTATTTGTGTGTATTTATTTGTTTGTCCTGGGGCCCCTTCATTCCGCGCGGATCGGCGCACCCCTCGTCGAGGCGAGCTTGCTGGCGCTTCTGTTGCCGGCCAGCGGCTGCCCTCACTGCGACCCGGGGCTCGGCCCAGGCGGGGCTTTCTGGCGGCCCTCGTGGACCGTTCTCGTGCTGGCCTCGTGCTGCAGCAGGGGCGGCAAGAGGACGGAGCGAGAGAAGACGAGCACAAAACGGACAAGAAAACGAGCACAAGGACACAGCAGCTTTAAGCATATAGCAAACATGCAACACACATTACATAACAACTGAACACATAATAACAAGCACACACACACATCAATAGCAACACATGAAACATAACACATACAACAATAATACAACAAGGCGATCGCAGAAGAGGCTTTTCGGGTCGAGCCCCGTTGCGACTCGACTTGTTCGAGCTGGAGCCCTCGACCTCGATCCTGGAGACGTGTCCCAAGAGGGCCTCCTGCCTCCGTCCCTCATCATGCCCTGACTTTAAGTCGGGCCTGTCCCTCTAGAGGAGGAGTATTCAAAATTATCCCGGCAAAACCACCTAACAGCGATGTGTAGGAGCATATCTGGAAGCATTCCCCTTAAGATTCGGATGAGAATCCAGTTGTAGAATTCTGCTGTTCTCGCAGTCGTAGTCGCATTCGCGATGACAGTCGCAGTGGCAACGGCAGTCGCAGTCACAGCCTCAGCCTCAGCCTGCCTCAGCCTCAGCCTCAGCCTCAGCCTGCCTCAGCCTCAGCCTCAGCCTGCTTCAGCCTCAGCCTCAGTCTGCCTTCAGCCTCGGCCTCAGCCTCAGCCTGCCTCAGCCTCAGCCTGCATCAGCCTCAGCCTCAGCCTCAGCCTGCCTCAGCCTCAGCCTCAGCCTCAGCCTCAGCCTCAGCCTCAGCCTCAGCCTGCCTCAGCCTCAGCCTCAGCCTGCTTCAGCCTCAGCCTCAGTCTGCCTTCAGCCTCGGCCTCAGCCTCAGCCTGCCTCAGCCTCAGCCTGCATCAGCCTCAGCCTCAGCCTCAGCCTGCCTCAGCATCAGCCTGCCTCAGCCTCAGCCTCAGCCTGCCTCAGCCTCAGCCTCAGCCTGCTTCAGCCTCAGCCTCAGTCTGCCTTCAGCCTCGGCCTCCAGCCTCAGCCTGCCTCAGCCTCAGCCTGCATCAGCCTCAGCCTCAGCCTCAGCCTGCCTCAGCATCAGCCTGCCTCAGCCTCAGCCTCAGCCTGCCTCAGCCTCAGCCTCAGCCTCAGCCTCAGCCTCAGCCTCAGCCTGCTTCAGCCAAAGCCTCAGTCTGCCTTCAGCCTTGGCCTCAGCCTCAGCCTGCCTCAGCCTCAGCCTGCATCAGCCTCAGCCTCAGCCTCAGCCTGCCTCAGCCTCAGCCTGCCTCAGCCTCAGCCTCAGCCTGCCTCAGCCTCAGCCTCAGCCTGCTTCAGCCTCAGCCTCAGTCTGCCTTCAGCCTCGGCCTCAGCCTCAGCCTGCCTCAGCCTCAGCCTGCCTCAGCCTCAGCATCAGCCTGCCTCAGCATTCAAAATGTGGCCCGGGAATGGAGTTCTGGGAACTCGAAGAACACGAAGTGGCCTACAGTTGGCTCCGGGCATTCAAAATCATGCCCAGGAATGGAGTTCTGGGAACTCGAAGAGCACGAAGTGGCCTACAGTTGGCTCCGGGCATTCAAAATGTGGCCCGGGAATGGAGTTCTGGGAACTCGAAGAGCACGAAGTGGCCTACAGTTGGCTCCGGGCATTCAAAATGTGGCCCGGGAATGGAGTTCTGGGAAGTCGAAGAGCACGAAGTGGCCTACAGTTGGCTCCGGGCATCCAAAATGTGGCCCGGGAATGGAGTTCTGGGAAGTCGAAGAGCACGAAGTGGCCTACAGTTGGCTCCGGGCATTCAAATGTGGCCCGGGAATGGAGTTCTGGGAGGTCGAAGAGCACGAAGTGTGTGACTGTTGGCTTAAAACGAGCCCGGCTCTGTTCCCGGTTCTTTTCCCCGGCACCCGCCCAGACCCCCCTGTGGAGTCATCAGATGCTTTCTTTTGAGTCCACTAGAAACCTATCAGCAAAAGCTGTTAGGTAAATAGTGAAACATGTCAGGGGACGATTATTTGATAATTTTTGAGCGTTTATATACATAGATACTGTTTTCGTCCATAATCCGCCTGTAGGGGGACACGCCCGACCTAACCCTGACTCCCCGCACTCCCTCATTTCCCATCTCCTTCCTCGTTCCTGCATCCTTGCTCCCTCCTTCCCATTCCTCTGTCTATCCTCCTCCCTCCGCTGTCCCCCCCGTCCTCTCTTCTCTCGTCGTCCCTCCTCCCGCCCAACTCCTCACTTCTCCATCCTCCGTCTTCCACTCGTGTCTCTCTGTTCCATTCTCTTTGTGCAACAGACCTGGTGGCACTTGCGACCCCCAGCTCTGGGTTCCCTTGGTTCTTTCGCTGGCTTCCCCGTCCCAGCGTGTCCCGATCTCCGAATACCCTGAAGTTCTTGGGTTCGTGGGAATCATTGTGCTGAATCATGGTGCTGAATCGGATTTTATTTAGATGCGTAGCCTTGGCATTCCATGTGCTCTGCCTTGTGCTTTGTTCAGATCGCGGGTTTGTTTCCGTTTCCATTCCGTTACCTTGTACTTCCTATGTTTAATATTTTATTTCATCGCTTCGCTCATTCCGCCGGCCCTGGAGCGCTGGGGCCTCTTGGGGCGGCCGTCTTGGGGGCCTCTTGGGGGCTTTTTGGGAGCGTCTTAGGGCTCCTTGGCGGCGTCTTAGGCTCCCCTGGGGCCTCTTAGGGGGCTCTCGGGGGCCCCTTCGGGCGGGAGGGGGGTTGGTCGATTGCAGCCACCCCTTCGGAGGCCACCTATCTCGTGAGGTGTGGCGAAAAATAGCCTCCCTCCTGGGGATCGCCCGGGACTCGGCCGGGGATTAGCCAGGGTACTTTTCGTCCGGGGGCCCCCAGGGGCCGCCCCGCGCGCGCGAGCTAGAAATACTGTTAAGTAGTTACCGGAGATCTTAGCACGCCTCTGGCCCGTTGGGCCGGCGAATTGCAATATTGTTTGCTGCTCTGCATCTCGTTTTATTGCCATTGCATGCGGTTTCCATGGCAATGGTTTTCGATGCACCGCCGTTGCACTGTTTCGGACCAACTTCGCTGTCTTCCCATGCGTCGCTTGGCCTCGTGGTGAACTTGTACGGGTGTACCCACGTCTGATAGGTCCCTTTTCCCGTGACTTCTTCCGTCGACGGCCAGGCAGTGACTGGGTATCCACACGCGTGCAGCTGTGAGGTTATGAAGGGTTGGGCGCTGCCAGCGCATCGCCCGCGTGCTCGAGGCGCGCGAGAGGCTCCAGTGTGGAGTCAGACAGGCGCCCTGCGAATCGGAGCGAGCGGAGTGTGCGTCGTGGTTGGTGTCAGCAGCAGCCGGAGCCAGACTTTCTGCCGCTCGGGGCTCTTTCCTGCATCGGGCCCGACGAAGGGGGGGGGGTTTGGGGAAAGGGGGGGTTACGAAAGTTGCTGCATGCAGCTGGTTTCGGCCCCACCGAGGGGCCCATTCCTCGATACATAGGCGCCTCCGCAGCTACGTGAGCTGATTCTCCCCCCCCCCTTTGCTATCCCCCCCCTTTCGCCCGACCCGAAATTTGGAGGGGGCACATCCTGTCCCAACGTACAGCCAGCCCGCATAGCAAGAGGACGGGCAGTTTCCCCGAGGGCACCCTTTGCATCCTAGCCTCCTCGGTCCACCCCTGGCCACTTTCGTTGGCCGCGCCCAGCTTGAAAAGCTTCGAAACGGCCTCCCAAGGCCCTTGCATCCTTGTCGCGCGTTCTTCTGATACGGGTCGACTGTGTCGTGACAGAGGATGGGGTGGAGGAGGAGGAGCTCCTGGAGGTCCTGAAGACGGACAAGGGCAATTCTGGCGTCATCTGGTCCAAGGACGATTTGGACGACACCGAGGACCGTGCCGCTGCCGCCACCTTCCCTCACCGGCTACGTACCCCGACGCATACACATGCGCTTCTTACATTCAATTCGCGACCGTGGAGTGCTCCACTGACCGAAAGAAGGCCCCGAGATAGGCTGTTCCCCGAAAATAGCCCCCAAGACCCCCAAGATGCTGACAACCAAGATCTCCCCCAGAACACTCCCAGGAGTCCCTGAGAGGCCGCGCAGACATGGACCAGCGCAAGAGCAAGAGTCTACTGGAGGAGGATGCTCTGCAGGAGGAGGAGGAGGAGGAGGAGGAGGGGGAGGAAGAGGAGGAGGAGGGGGAGGAGGATGAGGAGGAGGAGGAGGAGGACCTTCCTCTTTCCTCGTTCTTGTTATACGTCCTCTTCCTCTCCCACTTCCTTTTTCCTCTATAATAAGAAAGAGGAAAGAGGAAGAGGAGGGGAACACGCCAAGAGGAGAGAGAGCGCCAAGACGGCCCCAGATGCCACCACGACGGCCCAAGAGGCTCTCCAGACGGTAGCCAGGATCCAAACCGGCATTTCGAGCCCAGGTGCCAAAAGCCCCGGGCAGACCCCCGAAGCGCCCCAAACAAGGTGTAAGAGGCCACCAGAAGATTCCCAACAAAAACAGGGATGCTCCACCTCAATAACGTCCCCCAAAGGCATTCAAAAAGACTCCCAGCATGGTTTTGCCAGGCTCTTGGGGGTTCTCGCCCCCCCCCCCCCCTTAGGCTGCCCTGGGTCCTCCTCTTGGGCACATTGTGCGACTTCTTGGAGCCTTATTCAGCGCCTCCTGAAGCATCCACCAGGAAGTACGCTCCCATATGGCCACCCTTGCGGGACGATGTCCATGCCCTTCCGATCTTGTGAGGTTGGCTTCGACTGTGCTAGAACCTAGGCGCGCGCGAAGCGCGCGTGGTTAGTGTATGTATGTCTGTCTGTCTGTCTGTCTGTCTGTCTGCCTGTATGTATGTATGCATGTATGTATGTATGTATGTATGTATGTATGTATGTATGTATGTATGTATATTTATATATAAAAAATTGCGCGCGAAGCTCGTGCCTGGTTCTAGTGTATGTGTATATACACACATATATATATATATATATATCCAAGAGACTGCATTGGCTCTTCGCGCCAAGCGCTTTGTTCCAGACCCTCCCTGGCAAAACAATACATCATCGCTTCCTTCAGCGGGGGGGACCTCGAAGACTGGACGGGCGACCGGCTCATTTTTCTGATATCCCTGGTGCCTGCTGACACCGCGTTCGCCCGATGCGCTTGCACGCTTGTGCGCAAGAGGGGGGAAGGGATGATGTTTTTTTCACACGCGAGGGTCCTTTGAGGAAGTAAAGAGCGTTCCGATGACACGCCGAAGAAGTCGCAGTAGCTCCGAACAAACCGATTTTTGGTAGCTCTCTGAATGCCTGGAGGGCTGCTGGCACTCAGGACATCTCTGATCGCCGATCTTCGAATCCAGATCCATTGCCTGTCTCTCTCGCTCGAGGAACTTAAGCCTCGAGCCTCAAGCGTGGAACCAAGATCGTCGGGTCAGCTCGATGTACTTCTTCGGAAGCGCCGTCTGAGCGTTTTTTGGGGTGTTTTGGACCGTCCTGGGGCCCTGTCGGGCCGTCCCGGGGCCTTCTTTGGCCGTCTTGGGGAGCTGGGGCCTCCCACAGTTCTTTTGGAACCATCTAGGCCCCTCTTGGGGGCCTCCAATGTCCTTCTCGGGGGTCTCCCATAACCTTCGTGGGTCTCTCTTGGGAGCCTTTGGGGGCATCTTGGGCTTCTTGCAGGCAGTCCCGGGGTTCTGGGGCAGTCTTGGGGCCCCCTCTGGCCGTCTTCAAGCCCTCTGGGGGGCCTGTTGGGCCGTCTTGGTGCGATATCGGGGGCCCATCGGGCCGTCTAGGAAGCTGCGAAGTCCCAAACAGCGGATATGTTAAACTTATACATTTTCCGGAGGGAATGGGGTGACTTTTGCTTATTCGGGGCTCTCTTAACAGCCTCTTGAGGTGTCTTGGGGGCTTCTTGGGCCGTCTTCAGACCATCGAGGTTTCTCTTGGAGCGCTCTTGTGCTGTCTTGGTTCTTTCTTGCTCCTCTCCGATGACCTTTCAGATCGCATCGAGTCTGTTCGCAAGGTCCGGCAAGGCGCCTTGGGAGGCCCGGAAGGGCCAGCGGACCTTTTCCAACGGCGTCCAGGGGGCCGCTGCGACGTCCGAAACGGCGTCCAGGGCGTCCCTGGGGGGGGTCCGGTCTGGGGGGGGGGGTCCGGGTCATAATAGTATGATCACACATATATATATATATATGTATATATACACGCATTCATGCATGGGCGCATTCATGCATGTATGCATACATGCGTGCATGCATACAAGCATCCATGTGTACCTACAATTATACATCCGTACGTACATACTTATGTACATACATACATACACGTACACACATACCTACATACATACATACATATACACATACACAGCCATACACACATACATGCACATACGTACATACATACACATACACATACACACACATACATACACATGCATACACACATACATACAAACATACACGCGACCATGCATACATACACACATGCACAGACACATACACATACCCATACACATGCACGTACATTACATGCATGCATACGTACATACATGCATGCATGCATGCATAAACGCATACACGCGCAATCTATATATATATAGCATGTGTGTAACACATGTTTATATTTTTATGTTCACATCTACATGCGTTCTTTTTCCTATTATAATCCCTGGGGATGGCCCACACCCTTCTATTACCTACTGATTTTCAGCCCCCTCGCGCGCACCCGGCGCTCCGAACACGGCTTTCAGACGGACCCACATCGTTTCCATTGCCTCCCGACAGCCAAAAAGGCCCGAACGGTCGCTTCAGTACGGCGCAACAGCCCCCCAAACTGCGCGCGCTGGCTTCAAGACTACCCACAAGGCCCCAAATACGCTTCAAGCCAGCCCCAAAAGGACCCCGAAGTGTGCTCCAAGACGGAAGAATCGCGCAAACCGTTCGGGGGAATGCGCTTTTCCAGCATCATCGTTTTTCGTTTTCAGAACTTTCCGCACGGCCAAGGAACCCCCAAGATCGCCCAAATGAACCCTCCGTGACCATTTTTGCTCCAGTCTTTCTGGCTCAAAGGGGCTCAAGAAAGTTTGGTTTAATATGTAAGGTTCGAAGAAATTCGCACCCAATCGAGCGAGAGCCTGATGGCGTGCGCAATGTCTGGGCCAACTTCATCTCCTCAGACAATTGCCAGTATGTTCTATGGATTGTCAGGTGGTGGGTTATTGACAGCTTGGGGCGTGTATGTTTTTGGAGTTGGCTACGAGTTCCACAGGATTGCAACCAAGTGATCTTTGGTGACCAGGCCGGGACATATTCCCAGCAGCTGGTTGGTTTCATGGCACCATTGCGGAGGCAGAACCTGTATGTGCCGCTTTGCCACGCAGCACCGGTCTTTTGCTTCGTGGGGGCCGCGCTCCCCCAGCTCGCAGCCATCCGCATCTTGATTGCCTTGTTCATGTCTGCATACTGCTTGGCTGACTTGAGCAACAGCCATCGCGATTACCGTCCAAAGTATGGCTCCTGGGCGTTCGCTATGTTCTATGGCAACGACATCCTGCATGGAGTCATGTTAGGCTTGTGTATTTACTTTCTCTCCAGCCCCAGTTTCGCAAAATTGCCTGTAGGCGGTGCTCTGTCATGGAGTACAGCAAGGTTGCAGCAAGTTTTCCGCGATTACGCAGACCTCCATTGGGTCCAGGGAGGGCCATTCATGTCGATGCTAACGCGCCGCTTTCTGAGTTGCGGATTCCTCACTACTTGTTTTGGCATAGCGACTCTCGGAATTCAATGCGTTGTGGTGCCAGTAATTCTTTCTCCGGGTCCATGCAGAAGAGTTGTTGTGGCTGTCGTGATCTTTCTGCTCCTTGTAGACATATTCCTTCTTGAGTCTGTCGGAATCGGCGTGGCTTTCAACGCATTTGGGATATCCATTCAGGCAAGCAAGTTGTGCATTGCTTGTTCGTGCGAGTGTATGGTGTAGATTCTCCACTTTTCCGCGCAATGCATGTGTCTGCCGGGGGAGCTACGGCGAGTTGCACAAGCATTGGTGGATTGTCGAAGTTTATGCCGTGATCGTCTACGTTCCTTGGGTGTTTGAAGAACCTTCGCATCATCGCCCCTCCCAGTCTTCAGCGCGGCACGGACGGCCAAAGAGGCCCCCCAGATCACCCCCGAGATGTGTGCGCGTGACTACACTGCCGTTCTCTAATACACGCCCCGCGTGCGGATCAGGTATTAAAAATGCAGGGATTGAGTGTCAAAAACAACGATGAGTTCATGCATACTTTTATTCATGAATTAATCATGTAATACACATCCAATGTTTTAAGTTGCCCTGTACACGTAGACTTGGGACTGGGAAGGGGTGCGTGCGAGCAGGGGGCCCGCAGCGCTTGAAGCAAGTCTCACGGCTTCCGCGGCCTCGGGCCCTGGGCCTGGCGGTTGTTCGAAGCTGTGACCTCTTGACCACCTCTGCTCCGCTCGAGGAGGAGGATGAGGATGAGGATGAGGAGGAGGAGGAGGAAGAGGAGGAGGAGGAGGAGGAGCCGCATGAGGCCGCTCCGCTCGCCCGTTGCAGCGCGCTCCGCGGCAGGCCCCTCGGCGCGACCCGTCGCAGTTTTTTTTTGTGCCGCCGCGAGGTGTCGATGCCAGACGAGTCCGCATGCACCCTCCAGTCTCGACGCTTTTGTTTCAGTAGCTCCGAGGGGGGAGTGTGTGCATGACCACCGCCTGGAGGATCGATTCTCTGGGGCTCCAGCAGGCGGTGGATGTGGACAGATTCGGGCCCCCCAGGGGCCCATATGTATCCATATCCAAAGCCCGCTGGGCCACCAGGACGTCGGTTCACAGGCGGTGGATATGGATAAATCCCTGCCTCGCAGTAGTGTGGATTCGGGCCACTTGTACTCATCTTTTACTGCCGTCTCCTCGCGGGTGGCGCCCCGTGCAAGGAAGCTCCCAAACCGGGTGGTGAGATACCGGGGTCGTGACCTGGAATCGCCAAAAGGTCACCGCAAGGTTTTGGGACACGGGGCCACCACATGGTTTTGTAATTCCTGAACCCACCAGCGTTCGGGACATCCTCGAAACACGTACGAGTTCCCAAACCGGGTGGTGACACCAAGTCGCCCGAGACCCACCGCCGGGTGTTATCGAAATGGGGCGTGCCATATTGCATTTGCGAGCATTTTGTCTCAGTGTAGCTAGGTCGATTCCCGCGCCGAGTCATCGGCGATTCTCTGTGGACTAAGGGAGATGTCCACAGCCTCTTGCGGAGACGCGGTTCAATGTTCTGCCGTGCCAAAGTCTATCGCCCAAAGAAGCTCCCAAGAACGCTCCAAGAAAGCCCAGGACCGCCCCAAGGCGGCCCCAAGGGCCCTGGACGAGCCCACGAGACCCCCGAGATGGCCCCAGCGGGGGCGCAAGATGAGGAATTCGAAGGGGTTTCCAGAGCTCTCGACCCCAATATTAGATTGCCCCACGAGCCCCCCAGGCGCCCACGAGGCGCCCCCAAAGAGGCCCAAACAGCCCTTCAAGCGGCCCTCCAAATGCCCCAAGTGGTTGCAGAAAAACATTCAAGAAGGCTTCACCGGGCTCCGAAGAAGCTTTCAAGAGCCATCAAACACTCTCGAACAGCATGCTGGTTGAATCGGCGGCCACCTTGGCGTTTTCAGAGAAATGATTTTGTCGGCCTCCTGTGCAGGTCCGTTCGGTTGCGGCCGACTTCTCTCGTTAGTGTGTATGACTCTCTGTATGTATATGTATATGTATATGCGTATGTATATGTATATGTACATGTTTATGTATATGTACTTGTATATGTATATGTGCATGTATATATAGACATGCACATGCATACGTACATATATGCGTATACGCATATGTATACGTATACGTATGTGTATATTCACATGCATATATGTATATGTGCATGTGCATGTATATGTATATGTACATGTATGTATATATATGCATGTGTCGGGGCAACTGTATGTGTATATGTATGTGCATATGCATGTGTGTATGTATATATATGTATATGTATATGTGTGTGTGCTTGTACTTGTGTATGTGTATGTATATGTCTACGTAGTTGTATGGGTCTATGCCTGTTTATATGTATTTGTACAGGCATCTGTGTATGTATCTGTATATGTCTACGTATATATGTGTATATTTATAGGTATATGTATATGCGTATGCAAGTGTACGAGCATGTGTATATATCTATTTGTATGTGTGTACACATATGTATATGCAGCTGTACATGTAGGTGTGTATATACTGTAAATGTTCATATATACGTATATCACTATTTATATGATAGCATATATATGTATATACAGTTAGTGGTAGGTGTATATTTGTAGCCACATGTAAGTATACATACATACGTATGGGCTTGTGTAGTTGTAGATGTATATGCAGATGTATACGTTTTTGTGTATGTTTATGTTTGCACGTGTACATGTACATGCATATGTTTATGCTTATGTCTATATATATATGTATCTACTTAACTGTATTTGTAGATGTGTGTATACGCATACGTATGTTTTTGTATCGGTATAACTATACGTGTATACATATACATGTTTATACATATACATATATACATGCGGATATATGTGTACATGCATGTTTGTGTGCGTATATGTATATGGATGTATGTATCCGTATATGTATAAGTATATGCCTGTGTCTATGTATTTATACATATATATATATATGTACACACCTATAGGTGCATGTGCAACTTTATCTGTGCATGTGTATGTATCTCTTTATAAACACAGAGAGAGAAATGGAGAACGATACATAGAGAGATAGAGAGAGAGAGAGGAACACACACATATATATATATATATATATATATATATATATACATATATACATATATACATACATATATATATATATATGTGTACACATATAGGGGTAGGCCCTGGGGAGTCTGGACCGATGCCCTAGCGTGGCAGGGGGGGGGGGGCAGACAAGCCTGGACTCGCCAACAGGGCCCTCAAGGGGGCCCTGAGGCCAGCAAAAGAGGCCCTCAAGTGGGCCAGAAAGCACCAACACGCTCCCAGCACGCCGATTGTTGCTTCGAGACGGCTCACGTGGCCTCCAACATCCCCCAAGAGAGCTTCAAACTGATCCCCGAGAAAGGCACCAGGGGCGAAAATCATTGACTTCCCGCGGGTTGTTCAAGAATTTCGGTGTGGTCGTCTGCTCCGCTGCCCGACGCTCGGAGACGGCATACGAGGCGCCCAAGAGAGCCCCAAGACATCTCAAGAGGGCGCCAAGGCGGCCCACGAGGCGTCCCAAATCGCCCAAGAGGTCTCCAGAGGGCCTTCCAAATGAGCTTGGACACGCCACAAAGTCGCCAAAGGAGGCCCACAGGGGCCCACAGCGGCTCCAGCACGCCCACCATATCTTCGATGCGGCCCACGAGGTATTCAAGACGGCCCAAGAGGGCTCCAAACTGGTCTCCGAAGCAGCCCCAGGCACAAATCATGGATCTCTCATTTGTTTTTCAGGGAGTTGTCGCGTGGTCGCCTGCTCCGCTTCCCGACGCACGGAGACAGCACGAGAGCGTCTACGAGGTCTTCACCACGGCCTGGCGCCGAACAGGCCCAGGAGGCGAGCAAGATGGTCCAAGAGGCCCCCAAGGCGACCCCCTCAAGTGAGCCTGGATTCGCCAAGATGGCCGCAAAGGAGGCCCACAGGGCGGTCAGACGGCCCCAGCACGCCCTCCGTTGCTTCAATGCTGCCCACGAGGCATCCAAGACGCCCCATCCCTGTCCACCAGTTGTCAGTGACCGATGTCAGCAACGATTCGGGAAGGGCTGGTCTGGTCTGGGCAGGTGGGCGGGGCAGTGGGGGCGGGGGCGGTGGTGGAAGGCGAAGCACATGCGCTCGCATGAGCGCAAGCTTACAAGCTTCCAGAGTTCGCGCGGGAGGACCTCGCGCAGACGTCCCCCACTTCGGCCAGCGCCTTGGCTGTTTTTTTGGCAATATGAGGGGTGCCATAACTTTGCTCATGAGATGTGCCCCACGCGATGCTTGGAGCAGTCTAGAGCCATTTGCATGCTCTGCATCGCAACAGTAGCGGTAGGGAGCGAGCTTGTGTGGTTGGAACCATCGCCGTTATTTTTGATCCATCAGCGTTGCGTTCTGCACGCGGATCTCGGAATTTCTCCAGTGACTCGTCGCCCAGTCGAATTTAGAAAAAATCAGAACTCGTTGATTCTCATTGCTTTTTTAAAACGAGTTTTCGGCTTTCTCGCGTTCTCGAGCTTCAGCGCTCCAAGGCAGCCGAAGAGGCCCCCCAAGACCGCCCCAAACGGCCGAAGAGGCCCCCGAGAGAGCCCAAGACGGTCCCGGAGAGCTTCAAGACTGCCCAAGAGGCGCCCCAGACGGGCCAAGAGCGGCCCAGGACGCTTGAAATAGGCCAGAGGGCGGGAACAGGAGACCCCAAGAGGCCCCCGAAAAGCATCTAGGACCCCTCAGAGGCTCAACAAGCCCCAGATTCTTGAGAGGCCCCAAAACAAAACCCTCGAGGCTCTAAAAACAGCCCAAGAGAGCTGCGAGAGCCGTCCCGAGAGGGCCCGAAGAGGGTAACATCATTATATGTTCATTTGTTTTTTCACAGTGTTTGACCTTCTCGCGTTTTCGAGTTTCCAGCGCTCCAAGACAGCGAGGCCCCCACGAGAACCGTGGACGGCCCCAGAGTGTTTCAAGACTGCCCAAGAGGCGCTCAAGACGGCCGAAGAGCGCCCCAGGACCGCTCAAAGTAAACCCGAGGGCGGGAGCAGGAGGCCCCAACAGGCCCCCGAGAAGCCTCCAGGATCCCCCAGAGGCCCCCAACAAGCCGCAGACCCATGGGAGCCACCCTAAACGCCCCACGAGGCTCCAAAACTAACCCAAGAGAGCTCCGAGTGACGCCCGAGAGTTCTCGAAGAGAACGCGTTTTCGCGCTTCCAACGCTCTAAGGCAGCCGAAGAGGCCACCAAGACCGCCCCAAGACGGCCGAAGATGCCCCCAAGAGAGCCCAAGACGGCCCCGGAGAGCTCAACCAAGACGGCCCAAGAGGGCCCCAGGATAGGCCCAGGATGGGCCCGAGGGCGGGAACAGGAGACCCCAAGAGGCCCCAAGAGGCCTCCAGGAACCCCCAGAGACCCCCAACAAACCCCAGACCCCTGAGAGGCCCAAGAACAAAAAAACACGAGGCGGAGAGGCATCAAAACTGCCTCCCAGGAGCCCCCTGCAGGCCTCTTAGGCCCCCCCGATTCCTGCGCACTACATGGTAGGAGGCCCGACTTGAAAAAAAGGGAATTCCAGTGATTCTCTTTCCTGTTGAACTTCACCCCGGGCCCCATCAAGACTTCGGGGTCACAATTCGAAGACTTGTCGGGAATACAGTTCAACTCTCTGACGCTGTTTTGGAACTCTCTTGGGCCGTCTTCGTGTTCTTTGGGGAAAAAGGCGGTCGTACATCGAGATCCCATGAGTTAGCCTGTCCAGCATAGCTAGAACGTGAGCGCGCGCGCCAGGAGGGAGCCGCAAGAGGGGACCCCCCCAAGCCTTTCGGGCGCGCTGCCTTAAGATGGCCCCAAGGTTCTCCCAAAGGCTCTCGAGGCGCCCCCCAGATGCCTTCAAACACTCCCGGGAGGCTCCCAGAAGGCACCAAACGCCCCGTTAACAGGCCCCGAGAAAATTCCCAAGACGCCGCCAAGAAGGCCCCGAGAGGCATCCCAACATACCATGGCATGCATCCAAGAGACTTCTGACCCACAGCCTAGGCACGGCAATTTGAAAAAAAAGAGTTCCCACGATTCCCTTTTTTGTTCAAGTTCGCCCCCTGTGTATTCTTGCACAAGAGGCCAGAATTAAGGCCCCCGTGACCAACCAAGAAAGATCCCAGGAAGCCTCTGAGGGCCCCAAATCTCAGAATATTTGGAGGAATTTGATGATTTTTGCGTTCCCGCATTTTCCATTCTATACGCTTCCGAGGCTTGCGCAGGGCCTCCAAGAGTCCCTGGATGCAAGGAGCGTCAAACATGATATTCCATGTGTAGCCTATCCAGCCTAGCTAGAATTTGAGCGCGCGCGAAGTGCCCGCGATGGTTTAGTATGTATGTATGTATGTCTGTATGTATGTATGTATGTATGTATATATATATACTTATACTCATGTTTATAATGATTTTTCTCGACCTTCGAACCGCGATTCCAAGATTCTTTCATATTGATGCTCGTTGCGGGTTTTTCAGTTTTGTTTAAGCGTATTGTTGTCGTATTGAATTTTTGTTGCTGTTTTGAAGAGGACGGTTTTCTTGGCGCTTGTATTTTCTTGAGAGGGCGCTAGTGCCGAAACCCTTTTCATTCTTAGGGTTTCGGGGTCTCACAGGGATTGTTCTGTTTTTAGGTTATTTCCTGGTGTTGAGGGCCCTCGCAAGGATCGTTGTCCTAAGACGCTTTTTCTTGATTTTTTACATGGTGGATTTCCTTATTCCCCAAGCAGTGCTTGCACTGAAGGGGTCCTCGCGGAAGTTGAAGGATTTGGCGAAAGTTTCCCGCCGATTTTGGTCGCACACGTGCTGGGTTCCCGGGTTCTCGGTTTCGGGTTCCCGGGTTCCTGGTTTTCGGGTTCCGGGCCGATTTCGGAGGGCGGCGAGGTTATTGGGTTACCGGGTTGGTCGATCTTCTTATCGATTGGTATCACCATCGATCTCATTACCCATTTCTCTATCGATCTCACCATCGATCTCACAATCGATCTCACTATCGATCTCACAACCGATCTCACTAGAGATCGCATGAGCGATCTCGCGATCGATCTCACTATCGGCCTCGTCGAATCGATTTCGCTCTCGGTCTCACGATCGACCTTACAATCGTCCTCGCGATCGATTTCACTATAGATCTCATTATCGATCTCACAATCGATCTCAAGATCTATAGTTTTAATTTTTAAATCATCCACTGATGGGTTTTTTCTCAGGTGTAATTGACTTTAACTGTACGCTATTTTTTCCAGAGATTTGTATTCCTGCGCACAAGTCTTCATGCTTCGCGTATCGCCACCAGCCCATCCAGAAACGGATCGCCGGGCGAGTTGCTTTGATCAGGGAAGTGTAGGAGCATGTAGTGCAACAACCGCCTTGGAAGTGTTTTCTCGTAGGTTTCCCAGGGTCGTCTTGGGTCTCTCTTGGGGTCCTCGCGGAGCCACTTGGGGCACTTTGGGGGCCCTGTTGGGGCTCTTTTGGGGGTCAAGGGGCCCTCTTGGGGCGCTTTTGGGGGGGTCTCGAGCCGGGGGGGGGATTCGCATCTGACCCAGGACCCCCCCCGGGACCCCCGTCGCCTTGACCCCCTCCTTCCCCGCGGGGGAGGGATCGAAGGGAAGGTGCTTCCCTTCGATTCCACTGCCATGTTGTTCGATTTTTCAGTGGCTGACAAACTTCAGGAGGAAGGTGCCCGGAAAGGGGACGGGGGACGACGGAGACGACGAGTGACGGAGACGACGGGGAGACCACGGAGACGACGACTCGAACGGACAAGCCCCTCACACATGCCGACTGGGTCGGCGGATGCTGATGTACATGTACGGATTCACGCATCAACGAACAAGCATTCTAACACTCCGCTGTTGCGCAGGCAGCGCAGCTGCTGCGAGCCTTCTCGGCGGACACTGTAGCACCCGTGGAGAAGCTGCGCCGCTGCGGCAGAACATGCCGCAGCCAGCGCTGGCAGGAAAAACATGCGCAGCCACAGGTGGAGCAATAATCACATTGGCATGAAAAAGCAGCTGGACTAAAACAGCCTACAAACATCGTGGAGGACTCAGGCTAATAAATATTCATGCGGCAAATACGCATGCGAGAAGATTGGAGAGGCCTTACGGCGGGTGCCGCCGACTCTGAACGACGACGACGAGATCGAGGACGAGGACGACGACGACGAAGTCGATACGACGACGACGACGACGACGACGACGACGACGACGACGACGACGACGACGACGACGACGACGACGACGACGACCACGACGACGACGACGACGACGACGACGACGACGACGACGACGACGACGACGACGACGACGACGACGACGACGACCAAGAGGGCCCCGGGAGGCACAAATTGTAGGTGTTCGTCGGGTTTCGGTGTCATTTCCGCATACTCAGCTTCTCGGTCTCCACAGCGTTCGAGACGGCCGAAGAGGCCGCCCGAAATCGCTCCCAGATGGCCCACCAGGCGCCCAGGAGGGCCCCAAGACAAGTCCAGGACGGCCCAAGAGGGGCCCCAAACTGCCCCAATGCGCTTCACGAGGGCCTCCGGAAGGTCTCCATACGGCCCAGGAGGACACCAAGGCAGCCTAACAGGGCCCCAGGCCGCCCCAGAACAGCCCCAAGAGGCCCCCAACATTGCCTGGAGTGGCCAAGACAGTCCCAGTGGGCCCCAAGATTGCCCAGGAGGTCCCCAAGGCGGCTTGAGAACGGTCTGATCGGACCCCCAAGAGTCATTTTTCGTATAACTATTTATTTAAGATATATGGATATTATCTTTCTTTTTCTGGTTCTCTTTCTTCTTTTCTCTCTTTCAGGATGATCGTTGTGATGTCGCGGGAGCCTCTCGGGGGCCCTTGGGGGCCGTTTTGATGCTTCTTGGCTTCTTGGGGGGCCGTTTTGGGGCCATCGGGGCTTCGTTGGGTCTCTCGGGGCCTCTTGGGGGCCTCTTGGGGCCTCCTTGGGGCTTGTTGGGGCGGAAGGCTCGGATTTTCGGTTCGTGTTCCCCCTCTTGGGCCCTTTTTGGTTGGCCCTGTTGGGCCGTCTTGGGCGCCTCTGGGGCTGTCTTGGGGCCCTCTTGGGCCGTGTTGGGGCCTTCCTGGGGGCCTCCTTGGGCCGCCTTGGGGCGGTCCGGGTGGCCTCTTGGGCTGTCTTGCTTGGAGCGTCGGGTGTTCGAAAAATCGAGGACCCCCAAATCATTGAACAACCTATGGGTAATCAGTGATTTTTGCCTGTCGGGGGGAAGGCCGCTTGGAGGCCTCTTGGGGCGTCTTGGAACTTCTTGGGGCCATCTGGGGCGTCTTGCAGCGATCTTTAGGCGTTTCGAGGCCCTCTTGGATCATCTTGGGGTCACGTGGTGCCCTCTTGGCCCGTCTTAGGGCCCTCTTGGGCCCGAACAAGTCACGCGGGGAGATGCGGGAAACCCCCGACAAGCCGCGGCAAGCCTCTGGAGAAATGACAATTTGGGGTCTGGGCCCCCTGACCTGAGGACCCACCCACTTCGTGCTCAGAGGCACGGTGGCGGATATATCTGCTCCACTTACACAGGCACTCTCTCTCTCTCTTCTCTGTCTCTCTCTCTCTCTCTTCAAACATATGTTACCTTGTCTCTGCTATGCCTTGTCTACGATCTCATTAAGACCGTTCTCGCAAGTACACTCTCCTTCTCTTTCTACTCATTTTTTTTTTTTTTTTTTTTTTTTTTTTTTTTTCTCTCTCTCTCTTTGTCTCGCTCTCTCTCTCTCTCTGTGTTTCTGTGCCACTACTCGGTTAATTCCTCTAATTGCCCTCTCAACTCGCCGTGCTCGCTGTTCTCTGAAGTCTACTCTCCATCCTGTGTGCTCAATTATTCTCCCTACCCTCAGCATGTACAATCCACCCTGTATTCTCGAATCCAGTCTATCATCTTGATCGTTGTTTATCCTGATTTGACTTTATCCCGATCCCGCCCCCGTTTCGGGCCCTTCTTACGGTCCACTTCGATTCAGTTTGACTCCAGTTCGATTCAAGTTCGGCGCAAGTCGTCGACGGACGTTCGACCCAGCATCGGCGCATGAGTAGAGCGGGTGGCTCCAGGAATGTTCCCAGAACGAACATCTAATGGTGATGCCGCTTTTGCGGCCATATTTTCGGCCATATTTCGTATCTTCTGGGCCATACTTTCGGCCACGTTGGCAGGACTGGTCTGCGCTCTTTGCGCTTCGCCTCTTGCTCATCGCACTGCGGTTACGCTGGCCTCACACCGTGATCGTTGCTTGGAGGTGGCCCGCCCCTTTTTCCCCTTGCCGAATTTTCATGGCGCCAACATCGCAGAGCGGATTTCGTTCGGAAAATAATCGGATGGGCCCAGAGTGTCCTGGAGAATTTCGTCCCGGCTTTCGCAGTGAATTTCGTGCAGATTATTTTGGCCAGGAATGAAGACTAAACAAACTCCACGTGAAATTCACTTCGTTTCTCGCTCGCCGTTTCGGGGTTTTGTATTGTCAGAAATCCGCGCAGGAATCCGCTGCAGCACGTCTGCAAGGTTGGCGCAGTGAGAGCTTGCGCTTGAAAAGACAGCCGACGGCGGTGTCGCCTTCCCAGACATGCGACGTCCTGATTTTTTTTGGACGGCGTCCCTGGAAGTCCTGGCCCTTTCCCCGGGACCGGTTTTTCGTCTTGAATCGTTTTTTGACGGTCCCGGGGCCCGGCGAGGGCCCCCCCCCCGAGGCCGAAAGTGGCCAAAAACCTCCCGTCCTGATTTTTTGTGCGACGCGATCATGTCTGGGTTCCCTCTGTTCGGCCGCCCGCAGGAGGAGGAGGAGGAGGAGGAGGAGGCGGAGGAGGAGGTGGAGGAGGAGGAGGAGGAGGAGGAGGAGGAGGTGGAGGAGGAGGAGGAGGAGGAGGAGGAGGAGATGGAGGAGGAGGAGGAGGAGCAGGACTTGAGCTCGACAGGGATCATCTTCTCAATTTCGAAATTAAGCAGGCACTAGACCATGAGTGTTGGATTCGTGCCGCTGATTCGCATGTTTACGGTAGAGGGGCACAGGATGGAGTAGACCTCACCATTTTGAAGAGACACCTCAACAAGCTAGCCAGAAAGAAAGCGTACGACAGAGCGGAGGTGCTCCGCATGATTGCAACAGGAGCCTTGTGGCCAGCAGCTAGGAGATTCGGTAGTGAAAGCCGCGGGGGCATTAAGATTGATCCTCCTGCTGTGCTGCCTGCTCCTGCGGCCACCGAGCCTGCTGCTGCGAGTGCTTCCTCTCCCTCCAATGTCCCTCCTCAGCCCCCGCAGGCCGCTACCTCTTTGGACGACCCCGAAGGGGACCTCTTGGAGGAGGAGGAGTTCCCGTCGGATGTGGGGGAGGAGGAACCACCTGAAGAGTCGGCCGGGCAGGCCACGAGTCAAGAGCCAGCGAGTGTCGCGGCTTGGAATTCTTCGCTGTGCCCCCGATGCCACGAGTGCGAGGAAACGCTTTTTCACCAGATCTGGGATTGCAAGTGCAATTCTGAGCTCCCACAAGAGGAGCTACACTGGGAACACTTGTCTCAGGCGCGCCAGGAGTGGAAAGAAGAGCCATGCTTCTGGCTTAGGGGCCTCACGCCCTTGGCCTGGACTTTCAACATTAGGCATTTGGAGATCCAAGGGGTAGAAACCCTTTCCCCTGAGCTTCAAGGCGAGAAGTTTGTCCTTCCCCCAGGAGCCTACCTTGGAGGAGATGGGTCTGGTGGCCTGTTCTCTGCGGACCCTAGGATCAGGCGGTGTGGCTGGGGAGGAGCTATTTTCTGCAACGGAGAACTCCTGGCATGGGCCAAAGGGCCCCTTCCCACGTTCAAGCAAACTGTGCCCCTTGCGGAGTTATGGGCCTGCTACAGGATGGCCCAACTAACTGCAGGTGATTTAGTCTTTATAGGAGACAATGATTCGGTGGTGAGCGGGATTAATTCGGGCCCCCGTTTCCGCCACACGGAAAACTCTACCTTTTGGGACCTGCTCTGGCAGGAATGCGAGGGTAGGCGAGTGCTGGCGATTAAAATCAAGTCGCATGAGTCGGCCTCAGATGCAGTCCTGGTCAGAAGGAGCAGGCTTGAGCATTGGGTTGCCAACTTTGTTGCAGACAAGCTGGCGGATCAAGCCGCCAAGGAGGCTCAATTGCCCCGCTGGGCGACCGATGAAGTAGAACGCATTGACAAGCTCAGCAGAGAGGTCCAGGAGCATATCCTAACTATTTCGCATTTCATTGCTGTGAATTC
>CAUYUJ010021805.1:78040-80540 GCA_963575745.1 Prorocentrum cordatum | reverse complement strand
GGAAACACCCTGCTTGCCTCCAGGGTGTCCTTAGTTTCTTGGGGTTTGACGGTTTTGCTATGGAAAGCGTGACGTTCCCACACCGAAAATCAATGGACGTCCTGAGGTCTCAGGGTTGGGTTTCTTGTGGAAGGTTTCTTGTGGACTGGCCTTCATTGTAATTATTCATACTGCTGCCCTTTCCTCGCTTCCTCCTTTTGGGGCCTCCTGGGAGGCCCTCGTCGCCACCGCTGGATCCGCCAGGAATTTTCTGGTCGGGAGGCACCCCGGGACAGGCCCGGGGAGTAGCGGCATCGGTACCTTTAGGTTTCCCTAGGCAGGGCGACGACGATCAGGGGCAGCGATAGGGGGGGGGTACGCATATGGGGGGGGATGCATCGACCCTCAATCGCCCATTGATCGCCGATGAGGGGCCCGATAGCCCCAAGCCGCCCAGGAGCGTGCGGATGCACTATCGGGGGCCTCTCGCCAATCTATCGGCGATGTATCGCCGATTTCAGTTCGATGTTTCGCCCCCTATGCCAGTCTCCCCCTGTCGTTGGCCCTCAGACGACCGCGCGCACGCGAGCACGGCGACAACGACCAACACGACCACGGCGACGACCACGACGGCGACCACGACCGCAACGACGCCGACGACGGCAGCGGCGACGACAGGCAGACCGTCAAGGCGGACGCGCCGCCCATGCTGGCGGGCGACGAGGCGGAGGACGAGTGCGACCCGGCGCGCCCTCGCCGCCACCGCTCCGCCCCGTGAGCCCTCCGAGGCCCTCGGAGAGGGCCCTCGGAGGCGCCCAGAGGGACCTCGGAGGCCTTCGGGGGCCCTCGGAGGCCCTCGGGGGCCCTTGGGGACCCTTGGGGGCCCTCGGGGGCCCTCGGAGAGCCCCCCTCCGATGCCAGGAGGGAAAACTGCGTAAACAGAACTTTCGGCGCTCCGCGCGGATTTCTTGGCTCTGCGTTGGAGCGCCCTGGCGGCGCCTCCAGCGCCGCCGCTCCGCGCGCCAGGGAGGGGGGTTCAGCTCAGATCCCAGAGATCCGCGTGAACCGTCAACACTTTCTGTTTGTGCCGTTTTTGTTCCTCAGAGAGGGCCCTCGGAGGCCCTCCGGAGGTCTTGGGGAGCATTCTGAGGCTGGAGGCTGGAGGAAGAGAGGGAGGAAGACTTTCCACAGCTCCTGGGTAGATTCGTTCCAGTCTGAGGCTGCCCCGCTGGCAGAAAGCTCGACGTCTGTGCGACAGTTCGTGGGCAGGCTTGGTGTGTACGCTTCGTCTGACTGCCGGCTAGTCTTGACAGGCTTCGAGCCGTGGTCCAAGCTCAAGTCCAGGTCCAAGGAGGAGTTGGAGTAGGCAGAGGAGGAGGAGGAGGAGGAGGAGGAGGAGGAGGAGGAGGAGGAGGAGGAGGGGGAGGAGGAGAAGGAGGAGGAGGAGGCGGAGGAGGAGGGGGAGAAGGACGAGGAGGAGGAGCAGGAGGAGGCAATGTCTGGGACTGCGCAGAAGCAGCGCTCGGATGCTTGGCTGGGGGGCGGCTGAGCCTTCGGCGGTGCCCTCTGGTGCGCTCCGTGCCCTCTGGGTTCGGTCGGGCATGTCCCCTACAGGCGGATTTTGGAAGGAAAGTCAAAGATAGCAGAATAATGCAAAGGAATAGTCGAAGCATCGGCCCCAGACTATTTCTGGACTATTTTTGAGTATTCCTCCTGTAGAGGCACTCGCCCGACTTGCCCCTGGGCTGGGGTGCTAGAAACAACCTGGACTGCCCTGGGGGTCTGCTGAGGCCAGCCTGGACCAGTTACCTCCACGGGGGCTGTCTACAAGTCAAAGCTGATAGCAAGGATGGTCGACTCAACAAGAGCACCCTTGCATCCATGCATCTTCGGCCCATCCTTGATCCCTCTGGATGGCCGGCCCTGCTTGACATGCGACAAGCTTCGGCACGGGCGGCCAAGGCCCTTGCATCATCATCGCGCATGCTTACTACAGTCCACCCGCATAGTAAGGATGACCAACTGTGCAAGGTTACCCTTGCTTTCTTCCCCGTCGGCCCATTCCTGGCCGCTTCCGCTGGCCGCGCTTCGCTCGCAAAGTGTCGACCTGGCCTTCCAAGGCTCTCTCATCCCTCCTATCGTGCGTCCTTGTAATGCCGGTTGACTGTAGATCCGTTCCACAGCGTTCTGGAAAGCTCTCAGAGCGTTCTGGAATGAGAAGGTCGCGGCACCCGAGAAATCTTCCAGAGCCTCCGCATCTCAGAGACTCTCGACTTATCCTCACCCGATTTTATCCTCGTCGTGGCTTCATTGTGCGTTGGCCCTTCGCCCTCCAGAAGTCGGCGGCGAGCCAGGGGGAGAAGTGAGAAGGAGAAGGCCTTGTTAGAAGGCTCGGAAGTCCCCCGGCCTTCTGAGAAGTCTTCTGAGCCTCCCCCGAAGACAAAGAACGCTTCCCAGAAGACGCGAGGGCTTCTGAGAAGCCCCGCCGCCTTCTGAGAAGGCCTTCTCCTTCTCACTTCTC
>CAUYUJ010021805.1:75000-77940 GCA_963575745.1 Prorocentrum cordatum | reverse complement strand
GGAGGCGGAGGCGGAGGCGGAGGCGGAGGCGGAGGCGGAGGCGGAGGCGGAGGCGGAGGCGGAGGCGGAGGCGGAGGCGAAGGCGGAGGCGGAGGCGCAGGCGGAGGCGGAGGCGGAGGCGGAGGCGGAGGCGGAGGCGGAGGCGGAGGCGGAGGCGGAGGAGGAGGAGGAGGAGGAGGAGGAGGAGGCGGAGGCGGAGGCGGAGGCGGAGGCGGAGGCGGAGGCGGAGGCGGCGGAGGAGGAGGAGGAGGAGGAGGAGGAGGATGAGGAGGAGGAGGGGGGGGGGAGGATGAGGAGGAGGAGGAGGAGGAGGAGGACCTGGCCTCACTGGCGCGGGGGAGTGACGGCCCCCAAAGTCACGCCTCGTCGTCTGGTCAGACGAGGTTTTCGGCGATTCTTTGTTTCATTTCTCGTTCAGGGTCGGATGGCCCCTCCGAGGCATGGTGGTGCCACATTCGATACTTGGCAATGTCAGCACAAGCGGTGCGGCTACCGCTTCAACTTCCTCACGCGCACGCACTGCCGCGCGTGCGGTCGCCCCGCGCCCAGCGCGCCCCCCTCGGATGGCACGCGTACTCTGGGCGCCTGGCTGCATGGGCCGCCCCAGGTCGGCGGCCATGGCAGCGAAGGCGGCGGCGGCGGCTGTGGCAAGCGTGGCAACGGCGGTGGCGCGCCAGGGCAGGGCGACGGCAAGCTCTCGTACCCCGAGCCTTCAGCCATCGAGATCTATGCCAAGCCCGAGGCGGCCGACTTCGAGGCGGTCTCTGCGAACTGGACGCCCAAGCTGGTGGCGAAGGTGGGCTCACACCGTGCGCTGCGGGCTGGTGGGCCACGGGCAGAGGCGCGTTCTGCGCGCATCGAGCAGGATGTCCTGGCCGACAAGCGGGACAAGGCGCAGCGGGTCTACGACCGTGCCCAGGAGGCCGCCCTCAAGGCAGTCACAGCTGCGGCGGTGGCCAAGAAGGAGCTCGACGAGGCCAAGGCGCGCTGCGCGGAGGCCGCCGCGCGTGCTGCGCTGGCCTACCAGAGCATGGCGCAGGCTGTGGACCCCGCCCAGGCACTCGCTGCCCTGGCCGATGGGCTCAAGGCGGGCCCCAGGCTTACGGACTTCGCCCAGCAGCTCCAGACGCTCGTGCCCATGTTGCGGCAGCTCGCCGAGCCCGACGTGGTCATGCAGGGCGCCACCCATGTACCAGGTGCTCCAGGTGCTGCTCCTGCTGGTGCCGCTGGCGGCGCTCCTGCTGCTGATGGCGCTCCCGCGGCGGCTGCATCCCAGCCGCCCGAGGGAGCGGCAGCGCGCGCCCCAGCCACCCCAGTCGAGGCGGCTGCTCGGGAGGCCGCGGGCATGGCGCAGGCCGAGGCGAGGCGCAGCGTGCCGCGCGCGCTGCCAGCGATGCAGCCGCAGAGCGGCAGCGCGCCCAGGCCTCCCACACCGAGCTGCTCGCCTGGCTCGAACAGCAACGGGCTGGCCAGTAGGTCCAGCCCGAGGCGGAGCAGCAGGGAGTCAAGCACGAGCTCGTCCAGGGTATATTCGACCAGCTCGTGGAGGCCGCCAAGAAAAAGGCTCGCGCGGACGGGGTTGCTGAATCTGATCTTTAGCGTTACCCTGGTCACCGCCAACGTGTCTGGTCGCAGTGGTTTGGAGGCTGCGCTTCAGCATGAGCAGATTCGAGGTGCTGTTGCTGTCGCCGTCCAAGAGCACCACATGTTGAGAGACAAGTGCGACACCTGGGAGCACAAACTTCGAGCCTTGGGATGGCGTGCTGCCTTCACTGCTGCGGCCATCACCTCGCAGGGCGGCACATCAGGAGGGCTGCTGCAGTGTGTGCCCGCTGCTGCTGGCCTGGCTGAGGTTGAGTGCGTACCTAGTGTCATGCATGAGGGCCGCGTGCGCATCTTGCACAGTCACGGTCTCACGCCGTTGGGCTTCCTGTGGGTCAATCTGTATCGTCATCACTCCGAGGGTCTGTCTAAGGCTAGCTGGGCCATCCTCACCGATGTTGGGCAGGTGGTGAAAGCCGTAGGTTTGCCGTTTGTCATTTGTGGAGATTTCCAGATGCCACCTGAGGAGCTCCAGGATAGTCGTTGGGTGGAAGCGTTGGATGGAGTCTGCCTGTTTCCATCTTCTGCCGCCTGCACTAATGCTGCTGCTTCCGCGGGTCGTGTCATTGACTACTTTGTCGTTTCGCAGTCGCTCTCCCAACGTGCCTGTGTTTCCGTCGTACCCGACGCGGGCGCAGCGCCACACTGTCCAGTGCTGCTTCAGCTCTCAGCACTCCCGCAGTGTGGGCTCGAGTTTCGCACAGCATGTGTGCCCAGGCGTTTTCCCCTAGAGGTCCCAGTGTCGTGCAGGAGGGCTGATCCTTCACCGCGATGGCAGCACTGCTGCAAGCAGATGTCAAGTCTCCCGCTCGCGGAGAAGTGGCAGCTGTGGGTAGCCAACGCGGAGTTCGATCTCGCGGATGTGCATGGTCTCACGCCCGCAGAGAATCCCGAGTACTACGGCAGAGCCTTCCCTCCGCAGTTTGTCACGCGCGAGCCGCTGCTTCCACGCCCGCTGGCTTTTCCTGCGCTTAGCCCAGCTGCCCTCTGGTGGCGGCTCTTGGCTCGCTGCTTCGAAGGTCTTGCGCGCTGGCAGCCGCCTAATTTACGTGCCAGCACTTTCAAGCTAGGTCGCAGTGTCCAGGCTCGGCATAGAGTTAGTGGTGTTCTGATTGAAGAAGCCGAGCCCTGGCTACTGCTGCTACAGTTGTCACTGTCGTTGCCGTGTGAGCTGGCGTCAGCAGCGGCAAAGTTCACTGGTGCTCGTGCTGTTGCAGTTTTCAAGCAGGCAGAGCGAGGCAAGCAGGCTGGCTGGAGCGATTGGGTGCGCAGGCACTCGATTGACGGCGCAGCCGCTCTGTATGCTTTCTCCAAGCCCGCCGTGCCGTGGCACACCAG
>CAUYUJ010021805.1:15000-62500 GCA_963575745.1 Prorocentrum cordatum | reverse complement strand
ATGCACATTCTGCATTTTTTCGCTCACATGCACCATCCAATGAGTTGTTCCTGGGCCTCAGGAGAGGGCGGCGGTGTGTGAATTGCCGCTGCGAGCCAACGATTTTATACCCCGCCGCCCTCTTTGGAGGTGCGTACGAAGTTCCTCGGATGGTGTCTGTGTGTATATACATACATGTATCTATATATATATATATATAGATATGTGTATATATATGTATATATATAGTTCTTGGTGGCGTATCTGACCCCTGTTCCAGCTTCATCTTCTCTTTCTCAGGGCGGGCTTCCCGGCCGTGCTTCTTCCACTCCTCGACCCGACTCTCCACCCTTTTGCTGCTATTCGGGTGCTCTGCCAGGGTATTTTCTGCTCTGCCCTCCAGCGTATAACAGTCTGGCCCGGCCTCCTCCCCTAGGTACGACGGTAACCATCTTACGTGGGGCGGGCCTGACCCCCCCCCCACATGCACGCATCCTGTGGCGATCGCTGCGCGTCCCTTCCCCGACGTGCCCCACCCCCCGCCCGAGCGTTACGGTTACCCGGGGCCTCACCCCCCTTTTGGTAGCCACCCTTGCCGGCTGGCTGTCCGCCCTCTTTTGCTGCCATTATTCTGCTTCAGGTGTTCGATTCTGGGCCCCTTGTTGAAGGCAGTCATCCAGCTTTCGCGCCGAAGACCGCTCGAAACCGCCAAAGACCGCCTGCAACCGCCGAAGACCGCCAGAAGACCGCCGAAGACCGCTGACAGCCGCCGAAAACCGCCCGGAGACCGCCGAGAAGGCCGTCGAGGACGGCCCAGGAGCAATGGGCAACGAGGGGTCCACGGTCGAACACGCAGCCCTGCTCGCTCCAGAGGGTGGGCGGTCGACAGCTCCGGCCAGGCGAGCGGCTCCGCTCCCGTCCGCGAGGGGGCCAGCCGATCCTGCAATTATCAGCCAGAGAGATCTCTTCGTATGCAACACTACTCAAGACCCACTACGCCCTACTCAATACCCACTACCCATTACTCACTACTCACTGCTCGCTACGCCCTGCTCGCTACTGACTACTCCCTACTCCCTACTCCCTACTGACTGCTCCCTCCTCACTGCTCACTCCTGGGAGGTCAAATTCTGACCTTGCCCTGGTCCGAAGTCCGGCTCAACCCGGCACAACCTAATCTGAGTCCGGCTCATCCGGCCCGATCCCGTGTTGTCCGGCTTAACCCCGCTGCATCCGCGGCCCACTCCGGCGTAACTCACCACCCACCAAACCACCCCAACCCAACCCGAAGGCTCAGATTTACCCTCGATTTCTAGTGGGGGGGGGTCGGGGAACATCGAAAAAACACACATGGAACCCATACCCCCCCCAACCCGAAATTCGGGTCTTCGTGTTGGGTTGGGGTGGTCTGGTAGGTAGTCAGTAACAGCCTCCCACTGGGGCCCTGGTCCTTCCGACGAAGACCTCCTACTAGTTGCCTCCTAAGACCTCTCATCGGCACGGGCAACCAAAAACGAGGCCAACATTGACAACGCGTGCTTAGCTCTACCGTCAAAGCTGTGCACGTTCGCCTAAGCCTACGGATTGCACATCGCAAGTCAATTGGACTACATTAACAACTAACCTTTCGGAGACTCGCGCGGACTTCTCGGGCATCGCAGTTTGCAGTTGGCGCGCGGTGCGCGCTGGGGGCGGAGCGCTGGAGGCGCTGCCAGGGGGCTCCAGCGCCGATCCAAGAAATCCGCATGTTTATATTCGGAGGTTGAAAGACCTCCTGCCCCTGACACGTCGATTAGTAGCGAATTGGCTGTTTTCGGTTCGCGAGAGGGCGTCGCGGCCGTCATTTCTGCGGGTCCAGGTCCGTGGGTTTCGGTCTTAGGTCGTTTTCACTAAAAAAGGTGGTTTACTATGAATGAGAATGAATGAAGCCGAGTGTCCGCAGGCACATGAGCAATGGCACGAGCGCGCGCTGGACAGTATACTTGCGCACTGCTGCTTTCCAGGCTTCCGAAGGAAAGGTGCCCCAATTACATATATTGCAACCAATATCGTGACAAACTCGCTGCGCGTGCTAATACAACTCTGACGCCCACGCCTGACGGGGTCTGCCCCTCCTTCGGCGGCCGGGGTGCTGCGTCAGGTCGGAAGAGGAAGGCTTGAAAACGAATTGTTTGACAGGGTGGTCATTGCCCTTTCGTGCAATATCTCCGAACATAATCAATTGCCGCTGCAAGAAAAGATCGCTGAGCTTGATGCGGTGGGCTCACTGCAGAATCGTAACGTTGGAGACACGACTGACATATGAATGCGAGATGATGTTTCGTAGGCGACGCGCCTGAAACGCATTCAATCTAGGTGATTTGTGCTTTCGCAGCCAAGAAGTGTGAAGGCTGTACAAAAGCGCGGCTTCAACGCAGGCTGCGAATATTGTGAGCTTCTTCTTGGTCGGCAGTGCAGGATGAGACCATCTGCGCTGCAGAGAATCGAAGACTGACCGGGCAAGGCCGATCCGTCGGCGCAGCTCCGCGCCGATGGAGCCATCGGAGGCCAGAGCGCTCCCCGAGTACACCGCGCTCTGCTTCTCCGGGACTGGGCCGCCGCCAGGCTTGAGCATGGCAGATGCGCTGCCCCCCGGTGGCCATGAGCTCCAACTTCCCCCGCTTGTGCTGCAGGCCGTAATGGGCTCCGGCGTCCGAGATGGCTTTCATGTACAGCTCCGCCTCCGCCGCGTCCGATGCAACGATCAGCGTGTCGTCGGCGTACGCCAAGTCACTGACGTCGTTGGCAGCGACGCCGAGCGAGGCCTTCGCGTCCTGGAGGAGGACAGTCATTATATTGGCAAGCAAGAGCGGCGATAGCGGGCAGCCTTGGCAGATGCCCGCTTGCTGCACCCGCTGCCCCGCGGTCCTGCCAGCTTCGCGAACTGCAAAATGCCGGCTGGTGTAAATCGCCCGGACGATATCTATCGTCCTGCTCGGCAGCCCAAAGCGGCGCAGGGCTTCGACTAGAGTGTCGGGCATGACGCTGTCGAACGCCTTCGCCCAATCCAGCGCAAGTAGTGCCAGCGGTTTCTTCTCCAGCGCAAGCGCCTCCTCCAATTTGCGCCTTGCGATGGAGATGGCGTCAGTGGTGCGGTGTTTGGATTTAAACCCAAACTGCGTCCGCCAGATCCTGTCTTCGGCTCCTGCTCGTTTCAAGGGGCGTAAGAGACATGCTGCGAAGAGCTTGTATCCGGCATGCAGCAAGCATATGGGCCTATAGTTCTCGCGCAGAGACGGGTCGCCCTTCTTGAAGATGGTACGCACCAAGGACTCATGCCAGCCTTCTGGAATCTCGCCATCTTCCCAACAATTCTGACAACGTAACGGCCCAAGCTCGGGCCGGCGAGTTTCGGCAACATGTCGCCTTCCAGAAGTCTGCAGGGATAGCGTCTGAACCGCAGGCCTTGTCCCATTTCATTGCCTTTGCCGCTACGACTTCCCAATCTTGCACGGGCCCGACTTCCACCAGGAGCTCAGGGCTTAATGTCGTTGATTGCGTGGGTGCGGTGTTGCGCGCGGCCCACTGCACGCTGCTGAGATAATCGGCAAATGTCTCCTGCCGGGAATCGGAATCGACTAATCCGCCACGCAGGTCTCGCAGCCGACCTTGGTTCGGCGCAAAGCCTTTCCTAAGTTTGCGGACTTGGCCCCAATCGCCGGTAGCGAGGAGGTGCTCAAGCCATTCTGCTCGGTCCCTCTTGACAGGCATCTTCATCAGCTTGTTCAAGTAACTCTCGGTTGCCACGTCCCCGCGGCGCCTGGCGTCCGTGCGCTTCATGATGATGCCCGTAGTGCGGTCGGAGACCCATGGCTGCAGCTGCAGAACAGCAATCCTTCTTTATGGCTTCGGTATCAGATGCCGATGCCGCCGGCATGCTGGTTTCCAGCTCTTCTGCGCGGTCGGTGAATGCAGCGGCGAACCGGTTGGATGTTCCAGGAAGGCGGAGGGCGCGCAGGTCGTGCTGGGGGGCCGGTTGCGGCCACGATTGCTTTGGGGCAGTCACGTTGACATTTGAATAAACCAGAAAATGGTGCGAGGCCAATCCAATGCGCGCCGCCGGTCAGTCGCCAGGAAGGTCAAACTGCCCAGCCACTCCCGCGACACCAACAAGCAGTCAATTTGTTCGACATTCTCAGGCGTGGTGACATCGGACGGCTTCTTCCCGACGTTATAGCATGTGATCTTCTGGTCAGCCGGATGATCGAATCGCGTGTTTCCTATGAAACGTCTGTGCCTGGTGCACAACGACGATGAAGCCGAGCATTGAAGTCACCCAGAACCAGTAGCGGACCATGAGAGGATACACCAGAGAGGAATGTACTGAGGTCGCTTTAGAAGGATCGCCGGTCTTCAAAGGCTTTGCCACTGTGTGGGGTGTAAACGCTGCAGACCACCACCTTGCCGCCAATTGTCTCCTGTCTGGAACCAACCACACTGTGGCGAAGACGAGGGGCGACAGTGAAACCAACTCGGCCGTTTCGTCTTGGTCGGCGTCGGTGCAGGAGTTTTCAGAGGAAACAGCTTTTTCCGAGACATGAAAGTTGCACCCAGCCCTGTTTGCTTCTTGGACACAAAATGTCGATGTTGAGTTGAATCATGTGCCATTCCAGCTCTAGCTGCTTTGCGTCCGTGTAGCCCTCCACGTTCCGTTCCAGGACGCCACCCGGAGCTGCCGAGAACAAGGACGACGGGGGCCCCCGCGAAACCGAAGTGCCTCCTCAGCTCTACTGGAATGCCAGGAAGCAGGGTGAAGAGGTACAGCAACATTGCCGGCTACTGCGGGCGTGTGTTCACAAGGATGAATTCGCAGTACGTCGTGGTTCATAGGGGCAGTAAGGCCGAATGCCGGTGAAACGGGTGAAGCATTGCTCATGCGCCGCGCGTCCTAGTGGGGGCCTCGCCCCTTGGCTCCCCCTTTGGCGCTTCCTTTGAGCCCTTGGGATGCTCGCTTGAGGAGGTCGTCTGACTTCTGAGCGAGGTCCTTGATCAGCGGGTGCCCGTGTACTTCGGACCAGGTGGCCCAATCTCCCTGCCACTCGCACTCCACGGAGTTGCCAAGGACCTTTGCTGTTAGCGCGTGCTCGCCCCCGACCGTGACGATGTCAAGCGCTTCGCTGCTGACCGAAATGCTGTAGGGGATCTGCCGCTCGCCCTTGAGGAGGCGCTTGAGTCCGAGGCAAAAGTTCCGGGCGGCACGCTCTGGCGCAGACCTGTCTTCACTGGCCAACAATTTTCTTACCTCCGTTCGTGCAACCAGCCTTACGAGCAAGCTCCACGGCCTTGTCGCGCGCCTCCGTGTTCAAAAACTCTGCAATATGATTCCCCGAAAATCTCTTTTACTGTAAACCTTGGTCGGAGGAGGGGCTGAGAGGGACTTCGAAGTATTCTCCAACCACTCGGAGGCCTGGGGTAGATCGCCTAAGCCATCCGTGCTGCCCACGACCATCGTCACGAAACGCTTGTTCATCATGTGGCTGTTGGGGGCGGGTGATGCTGTGGCCGACGAAGTGAAAGAAGAAGGATGAGTCGACAAAATCTCCATGAAACGGCTATCGAGCATAGCCTCCGCTGCCTCGCTCGTAATGGGGGCCTGCCGCAACATGTCCTCCAGCTTGTCGACGCGCAGGTCGGTGTTGATGATGCTCGCCTCCATGTCCTTAATGCGGCCAGGCAAAGTCTCGCCAAGTCTAGCTTCCCGAAGTCGTGGCGCAGCGCGTCCACCACTGACGTCAGGTGCCAGCTGCTCCTTCAAGAGCTTGGCGATCCCGCCCATGGTCATGGGCTCCGTGTCCGAGATGGTGGCCGCGGCTATCGAGAAGTCCGGCTGCCGGAAGGGGTTCACGAACTGCTTGTCTTTCTGCTTCTCCGAGTCGTCCAGCAGGTCGTCGTCCATCTCGTTCAGGGGGCTCCTGAGGCGGGCCCGCTTTTTGGCAGGAGTGGCAAGAGCCACAGCTTCGACTGGCGCTGCATCGGATGACGCCCCGCCTAAGACTCCACGCACTGGAGTGCCTGGCTTCCGCGTGCTCGTCGCCATGGCAGACGTCGTCAGTAGAAAGTGCGGGAATTGCAACAGTACTTGGGAAGGCACTTGAGCTATGCGCTTGGTTTACTAAAGAGAGTTTTTTTTTCTGTTCCCCCCCGGGTAGCTCTCTGAGGGAGAGCTGATATGATTTCATATTGGAAGCCAGCACCGCAGGGTATTCCCGGGCTCGTTCAGGCGTCGGTCAAGGAGCGTCGCAGCGAGTTGTTGAACCGAAAATCTGCTCTGGAAGGCCTTTCCTAACTGCTTCCCAGTATGTGTGCAGTCAAGTTTTCCAGAAGCTCCTTCTGAAGCTCGTTCCAAGAGCTTCTAGATTTCCTTCGAGAGGCTTTGGAAGGGATTTCTGGCGCTCGGCTATCTGGGTTTCGGACTCCACAAGTGTTCTCCTATGATTGCATCAGTAGTTGGCCACGCGGGGTCGGAGTGGCGGGGGATCGCGTTGCATCGCCGATGCACGGGCGATGCGGCTCGATGTGGAGCCCAGTTGTCTCCGCGGCATCGCCGATGCATCACCGACGCATCGGCGATGCGGCGCGGTCTTCCGACCTCCTTTTGGCGGTCTCCAAATCGGCAGTGGTCCAGTAGGCACATCAAACAAGAAAAACGGACAGCGCGCAGGCGCCGCCCACGGGAACGTCTCATCCCTCGAACAAGCGTAACAGGAGTACTCATCGTGTGCACCAGCTGTGCAGGCCGACCTCGGACAGTTTGCACACGCATAAGTCTATGATATATATTTTTAGCGTCTTGCTAATGTCTACCACGATAATGCAATAGCCGCGCCTCTCAACGCATGATGAAACTTCGGGGCGAGGCCCACTCTGTTCAAGATGCTTGGTGTTCACCGTCCGCCCATTCTGGGTCTCGCCAGCTCGCCGAAGATGGCTCCAAAACGAGATGGCGGCACGCCGACATTTGGGGAAGACGTGCCCCGCAGTGTGTTTTGTATACTTTCCTGCGTTTCGTGTCCCTCTGTTCTATCGACGATTCGACTCAGGTGTGCCCTGTGGCTGATCGACGGTCAGATCAACGTCCGATCGTGGGGGCTTGCTCTCCGGACCTGTGCCGCGCAGAGATCTCGGAGGGCGCCCCAAAAAGGGCCCCGAGACGGCCCAGAAGGCTGGCCCGCGGGGCGCCCCGAAGGGCCACGGAGAGCTCCAGGGCGTGCCGAGCATGGAGCCCCTTGACGGGCCCGCCGACGGGGCCCTGGGAGGGTCTGCAGAGGGCGCGGGCGCGAGCCTCCGCGCGTGCGTGGCCAGAGCCCAGTCCGAAGGCGATTCGCCCTAGGGGCCCGCGCCGGGGCCTCGGCGGCGAGCGAGGGGGGGGGGAAAGTGGGAAGGGCCGAGCCTTCTCAGAAGGCTCGGAAATCCCTTGGTCTTCTGGGGAGCTTTCTAAGCCTTTTCCGAAGACGGAAGGGGCTTCTCAGATGTGGAAGATGTCTCAGGCCAGGCCGCTGGGGACATCCGCAGTTATCCTCTGAGTTGTCTTCTTCTCTCACCTCTCTGTGCGTGACCCTCGAGGCGCGCGCGTCTCTGTGGAGTGTCCCGCGGCCAGGTGCCCGGTGCAGGCGCCATTCCACATGGGGGTAGTAGTAGTAGTAGTAGTAGTAGTAGTAGTAGTAGTAGTAGTAGTAGTAGTAGTCGTAGTCGTAGTCGTAGTCGTAGTCGTAGTAGTAGTAGTAGTAGTAGTAGTAGTAGTAGTAGTAGTAGTAGTAGTAGTAGTAGTAGTAGTCGTAGTCGTGTCGTAGTAGTAGTTAGTATAGTAGTAGTAGTAGTAGTAGTAGTAGTAGTAGTAGTAGTAGTAGTAGTAATAGTAGTAAAGTAGTAGTAGTAGTAGTAGTAGTAGTAGTAGTAGTAGTAGTAGTAGTAGTAGTAGTAGTAGTGGTAGTAGTAGTAGTAGTAGTAGTAGTAGTAGTAGTAGTAGTAGTAGTAGTAGTAGTAGTAGTAGTAGTAGTAGTAGTAGTAGTAGTAGTAGTAGTAGTAGTAGTAGTAGTAGTAGTAGTAGTAGTAGTAGTAGTAGTAGTAGTAGTAGTAGTAGTAGTAGTAGTAGTAGTAGTAATAATAGTAGTAGTAGTAGTAGCAGTAGTAGTAGTAGTAGTAGTAGTAGTAGTAGTAGTAGTAGTAGTGGGTCTAGGCTGACTGGCTGTCTTGCTCGCTCGTCCCTCTCGCAGGGGCGCGAGGGCTTCCGAGAAGCCCCGCCGCCTTCTGCGGAGGCCGTCGCCGTCTCGTCCCCCCCCCCCTCCCTCGCTCGCCGCCGAGGGTCGGCTTGGCTTGGCGGCTTCCGATTTGGGGCGAGGGCCGGGCCCCGGGTCGTGGACAAGTGGGTCCCGGAGCGCATCCGTCGCGTCGAGCAGGGGATCGACTACATTTTCGGGGCTGGACAGACCTCCTTCCCTGACGCGTCGATTAAGGAATTGGCCGTTTTCGGTTCGCGGGAGGGCGTCGCGGCCGTCATTTTTGCGGGTCCAGGTCCGTCGGTTTCGGTCCCAGGCCGTTTTCAATAAGGGGAGGTTTGCTAAAAGGGAGGTTTGTCCACTGCCGAATACTTGATTTGCCCCAACCTTTTTTCTCGGCGAAACCGGCCAAAGACGCGGCATGATCTGCGCGACGTCGACGTGCTGTTCGCGCGCTCGAGGAGGTCAAGGTTGGGGTAACCGATTTTGTAGTCGATCCCCTCGGCGAGTCCGAAGAAGCGCAGAGGTCTTTCCGTGCCGAATGAGGCCACGAACGAGCACGAAAGGAGCGGCCAGAGAGGAGGCACCCGGGCGACTGGCCGGCCGGGCGAGCGGCACCTTAGCAATCCGCAGGATTTTTGCGGTGGTGTTGAAGGCTTCGCGCAAGGGGGTCGACTACAGAGTTGATTTTCGCAGACTTGAGGTTGACGCCGACACCAACATCGGCGGTTTCGCCCACCAAGAGAAAAAGATCCCGATCTCGGCGATGGTGGTAATATTTTGGCGTCCAAGGTGACCGGAATATTACCACCAACGCCGAAATCTAGGATCATCTCCGTGTGGAGGCAGCCCCCTGTCTTGGTGTTGGTGCCCATTTCCAGGCCTCCAAGTTTTACCCCAAATGCGCTTTTCCGTCGAATCTACGGACGATGCCCAGGATGTTCCATCACTCTGTCGGGGCGGTCTACGGATTTTCCGGTGACGTCGACGGGGAATTCATTGTTGGGGTAACGCAGTGATGTAGTCGATCCCGATCCCCTATTCGAGAACTCCAGTTTATCGGCGAAGCTGGGCTTCAGAGGCGTAAGGCATGGATGGCAAGAAACAGCCCAGTAGGGGTTGAACTGGAGCGAACACGAAACGAGGGCTGAATGGACGCCGGATCGAAACCGTCTTGGGCTTCAAAATAGACACGGGACCGGAACATTTGCTGGGGGGCGGAATGGTGGAGTGCCAGAAGATGGGGGGCCAAAACCATGAATGGAGTTCTCGAAGGTAAGTCCAACACGCCCCTCCGCCCGGTGGGCTGGCGGATTTCAGAGGCTAATGACGCCCGCTCCGTCGATCTCAATGCTGGCTCAGGTGACGGGGCGAATGCGATCTGGGAATTGTTGGGGATGCCCGAGTACAGTCGGGCCGCCGAAGAAGGAACCCTTCTCGTTAGGGAGGGGCTTGGGGCTCCTTAAATGTTTGAAAGCTGTTCTTAGACTTTCCTCCGATTTTCGCTGGGAAATCAACATTCAACTTATGTAGAAAAAGGGGCATCGTTCCCTAGTTAGGGTTCCTTGTGACAGCGTTTCGACTTCATGGTAGAGCGCAGGAGGACGACGAAGAGTGCCGTAACGCCCAGGAGGGGCACAGGAGCCAGGGGAGGAACGAGAGTGGGCAGGATGTCGCGAAGCCTCTGCGAAAGCTTTGTGGTCGCCGCCCCGCTTTCGCTGCCCGGGGCTGCCCTGCGGCCTGGCCGCCCAGCGCGCCACCCGCGGCTTCGCCGCGCGAGTTCGCCTTCCTCCTCTTGATGTCTCCGCGGTCGGCTCTCTTGTGTCCCTTCGCCTTTTTGCGCGCGGGACAGCTAATTCGCAATGCCGTAGCCCGGGTTGCTTGGCCGCGCGAGCGGATCGCTTCTGCCGTGCCGCGACGGAAAAAACAGTGTTGGGCCTTCGTGGGGGACTTTTGGGACAGTTGTTCCTGGCATTGCATGTGGTGGTGAACTCTGTCGTGCTTGAGGTCTCCAATCAGCAGGATGGCTATCTCAACGCGAGGGAGGAAGATGATCATCGCTGTATTTGGAGTAGTGGAGATGGGGTTTGCGGGAGCCAAATGTTCGAGCTAGTCAATATTGCTTTCTTTTCCGGTGTTGTCAACGGCCCCGCAGTCCTGAAATCTCAGCGGCCCCCAGGGGGGAGTTAGCGCGCAGATCGTCTGAATGGCCTCGCGTGTAATCCCGAACCTTGACTTTTGGCGTTTTTTGTGACCCTCGCAGGGGCCCAGCAAGATGCATTTTGGCGCCCCTGGGGCTCTCTTGGGGATCTCCCGGGACCGTCTCGGTCATCGGGGATCTTCGGATCGTTTTGGGAGGTCTTGGTGCCGCGTCGGGCAGCGTCGGGCAGCTTTCTGACCGTCTTGGGGCGGTCGTGGGTCTTCTCGGACCCATTGCCTTGGCATCGCTCGGAACGGTGCATTTGTTCTCGCCGGGGGCCCATCGAGGAGCATCCTGGATCGCCTGACGGCAAGAGCACGCGCGAAACCGAACAGTGCTCGGGCAAGGGACGTCCGGGCGATGGCAAGCCGTGGGGAAGTCTCGGAGGGCAGCGTTTGCCTCTCGGAGGCGTCCGGGGGGTGGACCTGGAAGCTCCGAGGGCCCGGGAGGAGCTCGTGCCCCTGCGGCGTGGTTTTAGGTCGGGCCTGCCCCCCTACAGGAGGAGTATTCCCAAGTCGTTTACAAATAGTATGGGGACGGCTATCTCAGGTATTGTTGTTGTTGATGTTACTGTTGTTGTTGTTGTTGTTGTTGTTGTTGTTGTTGTTGTTGTTGTTGTTGTTGTTGTTGTTGTTGTTGTTGAACATTATTTATTCTAAAGAATAATTATTGTTGGGCCCCCTGGTGCGCGCCCCCCCTGCGCCGCCTAGGCCGCAGCTACATTTTCATCATTTTCGTGAGGAAGCCTCAGAAAAGAGGGTGTGTACAGGATCCGGTTGTTTTGTTGTAATCCGCTTTCCCTTGCAAAAAACAATAGAAAATGACATTTCTTGTTCTAATATAATCAAATTTCAAGAATCCCTTGCAAAAAATAAGGTAAAGTGGACATTCGCGCGCGCAAGACGAAATCCTTCCAAAACCTTAGTGTTCGCAGCGATTTTAACATAAAAACATCAAAAAACCAATGGTTTTTCAACAAAAAAATGTCAAAATCTCATCCCGCGCGCTCTTGCGGATTCGTAGGAAACCCAACACTTTTTAAACATTTCTGTCAAACGGGCTTTTGCGAGCAACTTTTTCGAACTTCTGCGACAACGGTTGCGCACCTGCCAGGGCCATCATCCCTGTCAAATAATACCATGCGGGACACATTCGTTTTTTCTTCGCGCGCGCACGCCGACATCTCCAAAAACCATTGGGCTTCTTAAGAATTTTAGCACCGCGCATCAAAAAAACCTTGGGTGTGTACTCCACGCCAGTGTAGTAGCCACGGTCGTCCGCAGGCCACGAAGTGAAGTGTCCGAACGTCATAGGGCGGGAAGCTGGGTGTGGGTGGTGGCGAAGAGTCGTGTGGATATTTGGTAGAGCTTGCACTGCCCCCCCACAAAGTGGGGGTATTGGCTGGCGTCGCATGAAAACCCTGGCACTGGTGAGAACACTGAGCGTTCGGGTAAAGTGATTGTTGTTGTTGTTGTTGTTGTTGTTGTTGTTGTTGTTGTTGTTGTTGTTGTTGTTGTTGTTGTTGTTGTTGTTACTTGTTGGCGGTTATTTTTCGTCCAAAATCCGCATGTAGGGGGACACGCCCGACCTAACCGTAGTTTTGGACCCCCGGGGAGGGGATAGTTCAAAGACGAGCAAACGGCATAACCAGAAACTTTCGGCGGTCCGCGCGGACTTCCAGCAGTTTGTGTTCATGCTACCTTTTCTTCTTCGAATAATGGAGGGGGAAGGCCAAACATTCCACACGCCCTCTCCCTCCTGGTCCGAAACAGTCAAACCGCCCACAATCTGGATGCGACTCCTGGAGTGCCCTCACCCGTGGCGCCCCCCCCTGAGGAATGCTGAGAACAGCGCCTCGCCCGAGGCATCCTCAGAATCTGCTCCGACAGCAGAGGACGTGACGGTCTGAAGCAGGCAAACCGCCTGAGAGGTCCCCACGATCTGGGCGCGAACCCTGGTCGGCGGGTCTCGAATGCACTCCTGCTGCATGCTCCTATTGCCCGTGTCCTGGGACCCTGCCCCTGGGCCCCTTCGCTGTGCTTGGGCAGGAGGGCGACGGGGACGTGGACGACATCCTGCACCAGACGTACTCCGAGCTGCACGGTGCCATCTCCGGCCTCCGCCGCTACGACCTGCACGAGATGCTCCTGGGCTTTGAGCACCTCCACAGGGAGGCGGGCCAGGCCCTTGTGGCCAGGGCCAGGGCCCAGCAGGCCCAGCAAAACAACTGGTCCGTGTGGGGCCTGCTTGCGGGCGAGCGCGGGGCGGAGCAGCCCCCGGACCAGGACGAGGAGCACTGGGCGGCCGTCCGCGGATGGCCGGGGCCCAGCCACGCCCACTGCGTGGAACTCTGCCTCGGGCGCGTGCGCCGCGTCGTCGGAGGCGGGTGCGAGGGCCTGTACCAGGCACTCGTCCTCCTCCTTCTCCTCCTCCTCCTCCTCCTTCCCCTCCTCCGCCTCCTCCTCCGCCTCCTCCTCCTCCTCCTCCTCGTCCTCCTCCGCCTCCCCCTCCTCCTCCTCCTCCTCCTCCTCCTCCTCCTCCTCCTCCTCCACCTCGGCCTGTACCAGGCGGTGCAGGACGAGGGCCACGCGGGCGACACCGTCGACGTCGCTCTCGAGGCCTGCGGCCGGGCCTACAGGGCTCGTGCGGCGGCGGAGGACGGGCCAGACTACCGCAGGCTCTGCCTGAAGGAGTGCGGCCATCACCACCGCCACGACGAAGAGCTGTAGCGGTGGCTCCGCGGGGCGCGTCGGGGGCTCTCGAACCGACGCTCGATGGGCCACTTGGTGTCAGGGAGGAGCGATGCAACCTGCTCCGAGTTGCTCAATAAGCGCGCGCGCGCGCGCGCGCGTGTGTGTGTGTGTGTGTGTGTGGTGTGTGTGTGTGTGTGTGTGTGTGTGTGTGTGTGTGTGCGTGCGTGTGTGTGTGCGTGTGTGTGTGTGTGTGTGTGTGTGTGTGTGTGTGTGTGCGTGCGTGCGTGCGTGCGTGCGTGCGTGCGTGCGTGCGTGAGTGCGTGCGTGTGTGTGTGTGTGTGTGTGTGTGTGTGTGTGTGTGTGTGTGTGTGTGTGTGCGTGCGTGCGTGCGTGCGTGCGTGCGTGCGTGCGTGCGTGCGTGCGTGTGTGTGTATGTGTGTGTGTGTGTGTGTGTGTTTGTGTGTGTGTGTGTGTGTGTGTGTGTGTTTGTTTGTTTGTATGTGTGTGTGTGTGTGTGTGTGAGTGTGTGTGGAGGGCTGGATCGCGTGGGGGGGTAAGAACCGGCTGTCCTTCGCGGGGGTGTGGGGGTCGGATCGCCTTCGCGTGTGAGTTTGCTGCGCACGGGGTGGGGGGGCGGGGGCGGGACGAGCTGTCGGGCGGAGAGGCATGGGGAGTGGGGGGATGAAGGGGGGGGGCGGAGGAGGAGGAGGAGGAGGAGGAGGAGGAGGAGGAGGAGGAGGAGGAGGAGGAGGAGGAGGAGGAGGAGGAGATGAGGAGATGGGGAGATGAGGAGATGTGGAGATGAGGAGACGAGGAGATGAGGAGATGAGGAGATGAGGAGATGAGGAGATGAGGTGATGAGGAGATGAGGAGATGAGGAGATGAGGAGATGAGGAGATGAGGAGATGAGGAGATGAGGAGATGAGGAAATGAGGAGACGAGGAGATGAGGAGATGAGGAGATGAGGAGATGAGGAGATGAGGAGATGAGGAGATGAGGAGATGAGGAGGTGAGGAGGTGAGGAGGTTGTGTGTGTGTGTGTATGTGTGTGTGTGCGCGCGCTCATTGGACAGCTCGGAGTACGCATCGGAAGTTCTGGCATCGTCCGACACTCTGGCGCTGGTCTTGAACGGAGGCGCAGGGCCGGCCGCGCGGAGCGGCTCTTGCATCGACTACACGTAAGAATAACCCTTCGTCAGAGTGACCTTTGGTGGGGGCCCAACTGGGGCCCCTCGATCGCCGAACGCGATGCGATAGTAGCGTTTTGCGCGCTTTTGTTTGGTTCCCCCGCGGCCCCCAAGAAGCCGAGCACCAAAGGTCACTCTTACCCAGGGTCACTCTCGCGTGCAGCCTTCAGTGGCATGTCCCTCTACAGGAGGAACCTTCCAGAATAGTGAAAAACATAGTCTGATGACGATTTCCCGTGCTCTTTCTACTACTTTTAGTTTTTTTGTTATTCTTTTTTGTTCAGAATCCACCTGCAGGAGGACATGCCCGACCTAAGTGTAGCCGATGGGAGCCCAGGAGCTGGAGGAGGATCGGAGTCGGAGGCCTAGAGGTTGACGTCAGCACCAATGTCGGCGGTGTGCTTCACCTTGGAAAGATGATCCCGATCTCAGTGATGGTGGTAATCTTTGGGCTTCCTAGGTTCACCGAGCGCGTTCCACTACTCGCAAAGCGCCTGCTCGCAAATGTCCGAAACTCGCACGTCGGTTCTGGTGTCATTTATCGAAGATCCCCCGCGGGGTATCCGGGCAATTAGCGAGTAGCTTTTCTGCGAGTCGTGGAACGCGTTCGCCTAGAGTTGGCCGAAAGAGATTGCCACCAATGTCGAAATCGAGGATCCTGCTCCCCCCGATGGAGGCAAAGACCCCTCTGTGCTGGTGCCGGTGCCCACTCCCACAGCCTCCCGCGGTGGGCACCGCCCGTGCAGCCGCGGCCCGCGCCCCGCTCCTGGCGGGGCCAGCCCCGGGCGGCGGTCTTCAGGAGGTCTCCTCCTTATCGGAGGTTGATAGACCTCCTACCCTGACACGTCGATTAGGGAACTGGCCGTTCTCGGTTCGCGAGAGGGCGTCGCGGCCGTTATCTTTGCGGGTCCGGGTCCGTCGGTTTCGGTCCTAGGCCGTTTTCACGAAGGGGAGGTTTACTAAACGGAGGTTTGTCCACCGCTGACTCTAGGCCTCCAAGGGGCCCCGAGGCAGAGGCCCCCAGAGTTAAGTTCAAGTCGGGCCCGTCCCTCTGCAGGAGGGATCTTCAAAAGTAGTCAACACAAATAGTCAGGGGACGTTTTTTTGTTTTTGTTTTGTTTTGTTTTGTTTTGGTATATATATACACTGTTTGTTGGACTATTTTGGGGTATCTATTTTTACTATTGTGGGGTTGAGGATTTTTTTTGCTCAAAATCCGCCTGTAGGGGGACACGCCCGACCTAAAGTGAAGTCTGAATCGGGCATGTCCCTCTACAGGAGGGATGTTAAAAAATAGTCCAAAACGAGTTGGGGATGTTTTGTTTTGTGACTATTTTTGAGTATTACTGGATTTTTTGAGTATTTTTAATTTTCAGCTCAAAATCCCCCTGTAGGGGGAAAACTCCAGAAGGTCTGGAGGTGACTTCTCGTGCTCCCTGGGCCGTTTGGGGCTACGTTTTGCGATTTTTTCTTGCATGCTCCCCTGCAGAATCCGTCCGCAGGAGGACATTCAGGAGGGAAAGCAACACACGAATTCATCGTCGACTCCCAGGAAAACATGGGAAAATATGGGAAATGGGGGTAGACAGAAGCCCAGAACATGTGGAAAAATATGGGGGTTCCTGTTATATTTGTGAGTGTGTATTTCTCTGTGTGTTTGTGGGCCCCTTCAGAAATGCCCGACATGCCCATGGGCCTCCAGGGGTCCCCTGGGGCAGACGCCCCCAGAGGGCCCCCCCCTTCGGGGCCTGGGCCTCTCGACGGCCCCGCGGCCGGCAAAAAACCTCTGGGCAGAGCCTCCGGCGCCGCGCGGGGATCCTGGGCTGCGGGCGGCCCTCGGCCGGGGCCGGTGCAGGTGTCGGGGATCGGGAGCCTTGAGTCTGTGGACGCCCGAAATAGGTACTGAAAGAATGGGTACGATGCCCAACAGCAGTTCCTGTTCATTTTGAACAGGATTCGCTGTCCACGCCGCCGCGGCCTGTGTCCATTCGAGACAGAAGGCCGCCCGCCCAACAGCGGCCGCTGTTGGTTTGGGACAACAGTTGTTGTTGGGCATTGTACCCATTCTTTCCGTACCCATTTTGGGCGTCCAAATTGAGGCGGGGGTAAATATAAACGAGGGTCAGCCAGAGCGCCCGATCTTGCAGGATCCTGCGCGGCCAGGGTCGCATTGACCCGGGTTTGGGTGCAGGATCCTGCAGGGTCCTGCAGGATCCTTCGCATTGGCCAGGGTTTGGGTGCAGGATCTTGCAGGAGGTTGCAGGATTCTGCAAGAGCTGACTGACCCGGGTCTGGATTGACCCGGGTCAGAAGATCCCCGAGGGGAGCAACAAATCACATATCTCGGATGTTGATCGACCTCCTACCCTGACACGTCGATTAGCGAATTGGCCGTTTCCGGTTCGCGAGAGAGCGTCGCGGCCGTCATTTTTGCGGGTCCAGGTCCGTCGGTTTCGGTCCCAGGCCGTTTCCACAAAAGGGAGGTTTGCTATAGGGAGGTTTGTCCACCGCCGAGTATTTGGCCGCCCGAAGTGGGCATGGGAAAAATTGGTACAATGCCCAGCAAGAAATGTTGTCCCAAACCGACAGCGGCCGTCTTCAAAGAACAACGTCCGCGGCGGCGCGGGCAGCGAGTCCTGTTTCGAATGAACAGGAACTGCTGTTGGGCATCGCACCCATTCTTTCCGTACCCAATTTCGATCGTCCCGAATATAAGCATGAGCTCTCGGAGGTCCGCGCGAATTTCTCAGATCGGTGCCGGAGCCCCCCCCCCTGGCGGCGCCTCCGGCGCCGCCCCTGGGCGCGCTTTGGTCGGTAGGGGTGTCCAGCGCCTGTCCGAGAAATCCGCGCTGGCCTCCGAAAGTGTATGCCAATGTCACTGTCTTCGGCGGCGAGGGGGGGAAACTGGAGAAGGCCTTCTCAGAAGGCGGGGGGGGGGCTTCTCAGAAGGCCTCCGGCCTTCTGGGAGGGTTTCTCGGCGTCTTCGGGGGAGGCTTCTGGAGGGCTCCGCAGGAGGCCGGGGGACTTCTGAGCCGTCTGAGAAGGTCTTCTCCTTCCCTGAGATCCGACGCCTCGTGCTTTTTTTGTTGTTGTTGTGTGTGTGTGTGTGTGTGTGTGTGTTTGTGTTTTTTGTTGTGTTTTTTCCGCCCTGAAGCCTCGCGACAAATCACGACCAGGGCCCCATCTTCCTGCGCTCTCCTTCGAGCCGGATCGCCCTGCGAGGGCCCCGTGGCCCGCACCCGGGCGAGCACGCCGGGCTCGAAGAGAGCGCGTCGCCAGGAGCTCGGGGCTCTCGCCTTTCCCTCTCGGGGCGCGCCGCCGGAGACCGGTGAGCGTTTTTGTCCCCGCATGTTTCGTGGGGTCCTGGCTCTCTTCCCCGCCGCGTCGCACCCGCGTCTCCTCCCTCACACCTCCCTCCCTCCTCCTTCCAAAAAAAGGATTGCAAAAAAAGGATTGCAAAAAAAGGATTGCAAAAAAAGGATTGCAAAAAAAGGATTGCAAAAAAACGAAGGATTGCAAAAAAACGAAGGATTGCAAAAAAAAGGATTGCAAACAAATCCTTCGTTTTTTTGCAATCCTTCGTTTTTTTGCAATCCTCCCTCCCTCCTCCTTCCTGCCCTCCTCCACGGCACAGCTCACGGCACAGCTCAGCACAGCTCGGCACACCACGTGCACGGTGTGTGGGCTTGCATGTGCGTGTGCGCGTGGGCAAGCACAGCTCAGCTCAGTAATTACAGAGACGCAGCTGAGCACAACGGCGGCAGGCGTGGCAATGTCTCGATAACAGAGGGGGTGCGCGGGGGGTGAGGTCTCTATGCGTTGCAGGCTCGCACGGCGCAGCAGGCGTGTCATTTTCTCGACACCAGAGGGGGTGGACTGGGGTGCGGTCTCTATTCGTTGCAGGCGCGCAGGGCACGGCAGGCGCGGCACTTTCTCGGCACCCGGAGGGTGCGCAGAGGGTGCGGTCTCTATGCGTTGCAGGCGCGCAGGGCACGGCAGCGACACCAGAGGGGGTGCATTGGGGGTGCGGTCTCTATGCGTTGCAGGCGTGCAGGGCACGGCAGGCGCGGCACTTTCTTGACGCCAGGAGGGTGCGCAGGGGGTGCGGTCTCTATGTGTTGCAGGCGCGCCGCGCACGGCAGGCGTGGCAATGTCTCGACACCAGAGGCGGTGTGCGGGGGGGACGGTCTCTATGCGTTGCAGACGCGCAGGGCACGGCAGGCGTAGCACATTCTCGACGCCAGAGGGTGTGCGCAGGGGGTGCGGTCTCTATGCGTTGCAGGCGCGCAGGGGGCGGCAGGCGTGGCAATGTTTCGATAAGAGAGGCGGCGTGCCGGGGGTGGCGGTCTCTATGCGTTGCAGTTGCGCAGCGCACGGCAGGCGGGGCATTTTCTCGACACCAGGAGGGTGCGCAGGGGGTGAGGTCTCTATGCGTTGCAGGCGCGCAGGGCCCGTCAGCGACCCCAGAGGGGGTGTACTGGGGGTGCGGTTTCTATGCGTTGCAGGCGCGCAGGGCACGGCAGGCGTGGCACTTTCTCGACACCAGGAGGGTGCGCAGGGGGTGCGGTCTCTATATGCGTTGCAGGCGCGCAGGGCACGGCAGGCGTGGGAATTTCTCGACACCAGAAGGTGCGCAGGGGGTGCGATTTCTATGCGTTGCAGGCGTGGCATATTCTCGTAACCTTAGGGGGTCCGCAGGTGGTGGTCTCTCAGCGCGGCCGCTATCCGAGCCGGTCGTCCAGGGCGTCGCAGGCGTGGCACTTTCTCGACACCATAGGGGGTGCGCAGGGAACGGCCACCAACATCATTCTCATACGCTTTACTTCAGCTATCATCACTCCAGCCATACTATAATTATGTGGGATTCCTCGGTAGCGTCATTTCTTGTGTTATCTCGCCCTCCCCAGGGTAACGTACGTTACCACGGACCTCCCCCCCAGGTTACGCCAACGGTCGTCCTGGGGGGTGGCCTGGACCACCCCTCCTACATGGTGTGGTGCACGCAGGCGGCTGATGCGCTGGTGGCGCGGACTCAGCCTGGCGGGTGCACGCCGCGGCCGCCGTTACCGTTTCCCTCCCGCCCGAACCTCAAGGGAAGAAAAACCACCCGGACCCGATAATTGGCGTTTGCTACACGGTCTTCGGTGTTTACGAAACAGCCTTGTCCTTCTCGATTCCTTCGTTGGGTGCGTTTCCTATGGGGGTTGCCCTCTATGAACCCCCCCTCCCCCGGGTAACGACCGCTGCTGCCCGGGAAAGAAACAGAAACGGTCATTTGTTCTTTTGGGGCGTGCAGGAGGAGGAGGAGGAGGAGGAGGAGGAGGAGGAGGAGGAGGAGGAGGAGGAGGAGCACGAGGAGGAGGAGGAGGAGGAGGAGGAGGAGCAGGAGGAGGATGGGGGGAGGAGGAACCCGTTCTCCTGGGGTGTGCAGTCGGCGTCCTCCCCCTGAGGAGTAATTCACAGGCAGGCAGCCCTGCCCCGGCAGGCCGCGCCCGCGGCGCGCACGGCGCGCGGCGCGCGGCCCGCCCCCCCCGCCCTCGCCGCGGGCCCGAAGTCGCGCGCGCGCGCGGTGCCGCCCGCGGGAGCTGCGCCGCGACGTTGGAGGGAGAATCGTCCGAGGCGGGAGTTTCTACATGACCACCGCCTGGAGGACCAATGTTCGGGGGCCTCGGCAGGCGGTGGACGTGGATGGATATATTCGGGTCCCCAGCTGCCCATATGTATATATCTATATATATATAGATATAAAGCTAGACACATATATATACGTACACGACTGCAGTGGCGCTTCGCGCCATGCATCTTGGTCCTTCGAGTTTTGCACGCGGGCGGCGTGCGTGCGCGTGCACATGCGCGCGCGGACATGTGCATACATGTCATACGCGCGCACGTGCATGCACGCCGTACAGATTTAGACATATGTGCATATATATGTATATATATATATGTACACGTGTGTGTGAGTATATTGAGGTGGGTACGCAGGTGTGTATACGCACACACATGTATGTATGTATGTATGTATGTATGTATGTATGTATGTATGTATGTATGTATGTATGTATGTATGTATGTATAGATGTCCTTTTATTTTAATATTATTAGTATTACTCTTCTTCTTCTTCTTATTAGCATTATTATTTTTACTATTTATTATTATTATTATTATTATTACTACTATTATTATTATTATTATCATTCTTATTATTATCATTATTATTGTTATAATTTTATTGTAGTGGCCTCTGGCCAGTGCCGCCGATCCGGGGGCGCTCCCGATGCGATCTGGTTGGTGAAAGGGGAGGTGGAGTGGACGCAGTTCGGGGGCCTTTTCGGGACAATTGCTGGGCATCTTGGGGCCTATTGGGGTGCCCCTGAGGCCTCCTGGAGGGCCTCTGAGAGGACTCGTGGGCTTTCTTAGGAGCCTCTTGCGCTGGAAGACTCGAACTGTTGGGTCGGGTTCCCTTGCTGGGGCTTCTGTTGGGGCTGTCTTGGGGCCCTCTCGGAGCGCCTTGGGTGCCTCCGAGGTAGTCCTGGAGCCCTCTTGGGCCGTCTTGGGGCCCTCTTGAGTAGCCTTGGGGCTCCTTGGGCAGTTTTGGGGCGCTCTTGGGAGCCTCTTTGGCCGTCTTGGTGCGATCTTGGGGGCCTCTTGGGCCGTCTTGGGCCGTCTTGGAGCGTCGGAAACCCGAAAAGGCGAGCATGTCAAAATCCAACAAAAACTATAGAAAAACATACGATTTTGGCCTCATGAGCCCTTCTTGGGGATGCTGTTGGAGTGCTCTTGGGGCCTCTTGGGGGGCCTTTTGGGCGTTCTTCGGGCCTCTTGGGAACTCTTGGAGACGTCTTGGGCCGTCTTAGAGGCCGCTTGAAGGCCTCTTGGGCCGTCATGACGCCATCTTGGGCCGTCGTGGGTACATCTTGGGCCGTCTTCGAAATATCTTGCAGCAACATTGGGCTCTCTGGCATCCGGGGTGGCACTCTGCTGTGTTTCCCACGACCCGCCCCCCCCCCGGAAAATGCAGCACAGCGCGTCCCCCCCCCCACCCCCTACCACGGCAGAGCCACCCCGGCACCCACCCCCCAGCAGAGCAGAAGCTCAGAAACTGAAGCTGAGGCTACATCTACGGCTCTTTCAAACTCACACACCGGATCGGCGGATTTGATTACCCAGATCCCCCCTAAACCGGACCCCTCCCCCGGGACGCCCTGGGCGCCCTTTCGGACGGCTCAGCAGTCCCCTGGACGCCCTTGGAAAAAGGTCCGTTGGCCCTTCCGGGCCTCCCAGGGCGCCTTGCCGGGCCTTGCGAGCAGATTCAATGCGATCAGAGGGGTCATCGGAGAGGCGCAAGAGAGACCCAAGACAGCACAGGAGCGTTCCAAGAGGAACCTCGTTAGTCTGAAGACGGCCCAAGAGGCCCCCAAGACGCCCCAAGAGGCTGTTAAGAAAGCCCCGAAGAAGCAAACATCGTCCCATTCCCTTCTGGAAAAAATGTAGAAGTTTAACATATCCGCTGTTTGGGATTTCGCAGCGTCCAAGACGGCCCAAGATGCCCCCCGAGAAGGTTGAAGACGGCCCAAGAGGGCCCCAAGAGGGCCCCAAGACTGCCCCAGAGAGCCCCGAGACTACCCGCAAGAAACCCAAGATGCCCCCATCAGGCTCCCAAGAGAGACCCACGAAAGCCATGGGATACCCTCAAGAATGCCATTGGAGGCCCCCAGGAGGGCCCTAGTTGGCTTCAGAAGACCTCTGGAGGGCACCAACTCCCCAAGACGGCCCAAGAAGGCCCCGGGACGGCCCAAGAGAGTCCCAGGACGGCCCAAAAGAGCCCCCCAAACGCTCAGACGGCGTTTTCCTACGAAGTACATCGAGCTGACCCGACGATCTTGGTTCCACGCTTGAGGCTCGAGGTTGAAGTTCCTAGATCGAGAGGGACGGGCAATGGATCTAGATTCGAAGTTTGACGATCGAAGATTTCCTGAGTGCTTGGGGCCTTCAGGAATTCATGAAGCTACCAAACATCGATGTGTTCGGAGCTACTGCGACGTCCTCGGCGTGTCATGGGAACGCTTCTTACTTCCTCAAAGGACCTTCGCGCGTGAAAAAACACAATTTCTTCCCCACTCCTGCGCACAAGCGTGCAAGCGCATCGGGCGAACGCGGTGTCAGCTGGCACCAGGGATAGCAGAAAAATGAGCCTGTCGCCCGTCCAGGCTTCGAGGTCCCCCCCGCTGAAGCAAACGATGTTTTTTTGTATTGCAGGGGAGGGTCTGGAACAAAATGCATGGCGCGAAGCGCCAATGCAATCTCGTGTGTCTATAGATGCAATGCAATGCTTAGATCCATGCTTGCGCATACATGTGTATCATTTCGAATTGGGCATTTTTACGCATACACATATGCATGCATGCGTGTATGTATGTATGTATGTATGTATGTCAGTATGCCTGTCTGTCTGTATGTATGCCTGTCTGTCTGTCTGTCTGGCTGTATGTATGTATGTATGTATGTGTGTATGTATGCATGCATGTTTGCATGTATGTATGCATGTCTGTATGTATGTATGTATGTATGTATGTATGTATGTATGTATGTATGTATGCATGCATGCATGCATGCATGCATGTATGTATGTATGTATGTATAATGTATGTATGTATGCATGCATGCATGCATTCATGCATGCATGCATGCATGCATGCATGTATGTATGTATGTATGTATGTATGTATGTATGTATGTATGTATGTATGTATGTGAGTATGTGTGTATATATATATATATATATATATATATTATGTGTGTGTATGTGTGCATGTACGTGCTCGTGTCCACAAAGGCGGGGGGGCAGAAAAGCAGTGAAGGGCTCGCGAATGCCGAAAGCCTTGGGCCGGAGACGGCGCGGAGGATACGGCCGAATGTGGAACGGCGGCCTGGGCTTACCAATGGCCGTGTCTTTGGGGCTATTGAAGGAGCCGTGTGAGGGCCTTGGGGGGCCTCGGGACCGTGTCGCAGAGGGGCTCGACGCTGAAGTTGTTTTGCGCCGCCGTGCGCTCTTGGGAGGCCTTGCGTTCAGAAGGCTAGCGTCACGTGGACCTTATTGGAACCGTCCGGGGCCTTCTGAGGGCCTCTAGGGGGCGTGGTGCAGTCCCGTGACGGCTTGGGCCCGTCTTGGGGCGCGTATTGGCTCTGTTGGGCTGTCTTGGAGCCATGTTCGGGCTCCTGGCCCGTTTTGGGCCTGTTTTGAGGGCTTTTTGGGCGTTTCCGAACTTCTGTGGGGTCCGTGCGGGATCTTTGGGGATTCTTGGGGACCTCTTGGGGCTTCCTGGGGGCCTCTTGGGGGCCTCTTGGGGCCTCTTCGGGGCCTCTTGGGAACCTGGGGCCTCCCGTGGCCCTGTCAGGACTGTCGGGGGGCCCTGTTGGGCCGGTTTGGGGCCCTCTTGGGCCGGTTTGGGGCCCTCCTGTAGGTCTGTCCGGCTGTTCTAGGGTTCTCTTGGGGGCCTCGTGGGCCGTCTTGGAGCGTCGGGAAGACGAAAAGGGGAAAATTCAAACATTCCCCACACATCCATGGAAAATCACGGATGTTTGCCTCGTGGGGGCCCTCTTGGGTGTGCTCTTGTAGGCCTCTTGGGAAGTTTTGGAGCGATCTCGGACTTCTGTGGGGTCCTTGCGGGATCTTTTGGAACTCTTGGGGAACTTTTGGGGCTTCCTGGGGGCCTCTTGGGGGCCGCTTGGGGCCTCTTCGGGGCCTCTTGGGAGCCTTCTGGGGCCTCCTGGGGTCCTGTCGGGACTGTTTGGGGGCCCTCTTGGGCCGGTTTGGGGCCCTCCTCGAGGTCTGTCGGGCCATCTTAGGGCGATCTCCAGGGCTTCGTGGGCTGTCTTGTAGCGTCGGGAAGTCGAAACGGGAGATCTCAAACATCTCCCAGAAACCAATGACAAATCAACGATTTTTGCTTCGTCGGGACCTGTTCAGAGTGCTCTTGGAAGCCTCTTGGGACGTTTTGGAGCGATCTCGAACTTCTGTGGGGTCCCTGTAGGATCTTTTGGGTCTCTGAGGGACCTCTTGGGGATTCCTGGGCGGCCTCTTGGGGGCCTCTGGGGGGCTCTCTTGGGGCCCTCTCGTGGCATAAACAGGAGCCCTAGGAGACGCCCACTTTGCCCACGCGCTCGAGGCATGCGCGTTGTGGCCAGAGGCGAGGCGAGGCAGTCCAGGATGGGCCACCGGGTGCTCTCCTCCTCCTCCTCCTGCTCCCCTTCTTTCAGAGGGGCAAGAGGTCATGACAATGGCACGCTCCAAGCCTGCCCGAGCTGCCGGACCTGCACGGTTCCCGGAAAGGGGCCGCGCGGGCTGCCGAAGCGAGGGCCGCTGGATGCTCCCTGGAATTCCTGGGACGTGTCCCGAGCCGCTCGTCCTGCCTCGCGGACTCCCTGTGGTGATGAACCAGCAGCACACACCCATACCCATAGGGGGGTCGGAGAGGGCTATGGGTGCGTGTTGTCGGATGGGGGTCCCCGCTCGAACGGGAGCGTTCCCCAGGGTCCGACAGCCCGCACCCACACCCACCCATGGCCAGTCCTCCTCCCAACGACCCCCTTATGGGTATGGGTGTGTGTTGTTCGTTCGTCATATGGGGCCCGGCGCCGACCCAGGGACGCCGCGCGGGCGCCTCTGGCGGCGTGCCTGCTTGGCTCGGCATCGCTCGGGCGTGGGGCATTCCCCGAGCACGCTTCGCGGCGTGCCTTTTTTCTCGCGCAATCTTGTCTCACACAAGATGGTTCGAGATGCTCCTCGGTGGTCCTCGCGGAGGGAAACGTATGACATTTGATAAGAAAGACATAAACATAAGCATAGTTACAGGAACAAGGCATAGAATATACATACACATGATACTGAGAATTGATAATTAAATTTGATAAGAAAACAGGCATGTACATAAACTTTCGGCGCTCCGCGCGGATTTCTTGGAGCCGCGCTGGGACCCCCGGCGCCGCCCTTGGCGCGCTCTGCGCGCCAGGGCAGGGGGTCCAGCGCAGATGCAAGAAATCCGCGCGGAGCGCCGACAGTTCCTCTTTAGGCCATTTTTTTCTTCGTCGGATCAAGGGACGTCTCGAACAGTTGTTGTGTGCACAGGTAAGCGCACGACATCGACGGATGCTTGGGGAACAGACGTCCAGGTGATGGCGAGATTATGCAGTTGTTGGGCTCTTCGGTTGTCGTCAAGACGTTGACCGGAAATATCCACGTTGGCTCGGGCAGAGTTTTTTGTTGCGAATTGTCGCGTGGTGCGGTCACCAGACCAGGGCGGCCGCAGACCATATAGGCATGGCCGGCGGATGTTCGGCAGTTGAGATTGAGGTTGCCAAGCGTCAGAAAGTTTTTGGGTATCAAGGTTCAGGCCTGCCTACAGTGCAACACGCCAGCCCGTTGCAAGTGTACAACATCCCGCTCTTTGAAATTCCCCCACTGCTCGATGTTCGGGCGCGTGCAAGTTTCTGCACCAGCCACATCGTTTGCGCTGTGTCCGTCCCAGCTGAAGATGGCCCAGATCAGCAGAAGCTCTTCCAACGAATACTAGACCACGACGAAGAATGGGGTTGGTGCCTACAACATCCGTTCACCATAGTGTACGATGACGACAGCCAGGAGCGTGCAGACTGGCTGGTCAAACTACTCTGTCAGACCGTGCGAGCTCGGGCAGGCATCAGTGGCTTCGATGGAGCAGACAACCAAGAACAGATTTTGCGAAGGCTAGCCTTCCAGTGCAAGCGAATCCTGCTGATTCATTATCCAGCTGCCTGCGGCAAGTCCCGCCCCCGTGCCAGCCCGGCACTCTGCGTGGTGACGCCTCGAGCACTCTGCGTGGTGCACGCAGCATGTGCTGCCTTTCGCCTCCTATTCTCAAGTCGGACATGCCCCCCTACAGGAGGAATCTCCAATCTGAGTCAAACACGTTATATGCGGACGACTTTTCGACTTCTTTTGCGTTTTCGAATCTGTTTTGTCATATTATGTCTCTTCCAAAACCTGCCTGCAGGAGGACATGCCCGACCTAATTATATTCCTCTCGCGTGGCCCTCGTGAGGCCTGTCTGGGCCCTCTTGAGGATCTCTTGGGCCCTTTGTGGAGCTGTCTTCTTGGCCTCTTGGGACTCTCTGAGGTCATCGAGGGGGCCCCCAAGATGGCTCAGGACAGCCCGAAGCGTGCCCACAGACGGCCGCACGGGGCCGTAATGCGGCCCAAGAGAGCCCCAAGGCGGCCAACAGCGGATCGCAATACAGCACCCCGAGACCCCCCAGACAGCCAAGAGGGGCCCAAGCTGGTCCAGGGTCAGGAGAGCCCAGAATCGAATCGACAAGTCGAATCGGCGATCGAAATGAATCCGATCGGCGAAAATCGGCAGCCGAGCGGGGAAAAGTCGAGTCAGTAGACATCGGCAGGCCATTGCGAAATCGGAGCCCAAATCGGAATCCGAAATCGAATGGAATCGGATTCGGAAGCCATCGAAATCGAATCGAATCGAATCGGAGGAATCGAAGCGTGCCCTGAAGAGCGGCCCAAGCTGGTCCAGGGGTGCCCCTTCGGGCCCTTCTGGGGCTCTTTCGGAGTGTTTTTTTTTGTTTGCTCCTCCGAGACCCTCCTGGAGACACCTTGAGCGGAGAGGCGCGGGCAAACCAGACGTCTTGGAACGCCTGAGGAGATCCTAGCATTCGGGAGCGTCCCTGGCATTCTGGGCATGCCTCTCTGCCTTTTGCGTGGTGCCTTGGAATCGAAGAACAGACTACGACAAATGCAGACACTGTTTCGGCGCTCCGTGCGGATTTCTTGTTCGGCGCCGGGCCCTTCTGGCGGCGCCTCCGGTGCCGCTTCTGGCGCGCTCCGCGCGCCAGGGAGGGGCGGGCCAGCGCCGACCCACGAAAGCCGTGCGGACCTCAGAGAACTGATGTCTGTACAGAGTTATGCGGTCCTCTGTGGGAGCTTCCAGGGCTCCCTCCGGCGCCTCGTCAGGCTTTTCTTTGAGCGGCTGTCGGTGGTGTCTTGAGGCCTCGCCTTATATGAGCCCGCCCTGATTGGTGTTGGTTTTGTTGGCATTTTACTTTCCCTCGCCTTGTCTTGGTTGGTGTCGCTGCCATTTGATTTTCTCTCGCGCCCTACATGGGCCCGCCCTCGTGCGCGCGGGGTGACTTGACTCGACTCGACTTGGTGGTGTCCTGAGGCAGCTCTGAGCCATCGACTTGACTCGACTTGGTGATGATGCTGATGATGATGATGCTGATGATGATGATGACGACGATGATGATCATTATGATGATGACGATGACGATGACGATGACGATACTGATGATGTTGCTGATGATGATGGTGGTGGTGATGATGATGCTGATGATGATGATGGTGGTGGTGATGATGATGCTTATGCTGATGATGATGATGATGATGATGATGATGGTGGTGGTGGTGGTGGATGTGGTGGTGATGATGGTGATGATGGTGATGAGGATAATGATGATGCTGATGATTGTGATGACATGATGATGATGCTGCTGATGATGATGACGATGCTGATGATGCTGATTCTGATGATGATGATGCTGATGATGATGAGGATGATGTTGATGTTGCTGATGATGCTGATGATGATTCTGATGATGATGATGCTGATGATGATGCTGATGATGATGATGCTGATGCTGCTGTTGATGATGATGATGATGATGATGGTGGTGATGCTGGTGCTGATGCTGATGCTGGTGATGATGATGCTGACGATGATGATGATGATGCTGATGACGACGATGATGATGATTATGATGATGATGATGATTATGATGATGATGATGATGCTGATGCTGCTGCTGCTGCTGATAATGATGATGATGGTGATGGTGATGGTGATGATGATGATGATGATGAGGATGAGGATGAGGATGAGGATGATGAGGATGAGGATGAGGATGAGGATGATGATGATGATGATGATGATGATGATGATGATGATGATGCTGATGATGATGATGGTCATGATGATGATGATGATGGTGGTGATGGTGATGGTGATGGTGATGGTGATGGTGATGATGGTGATGATGATGATGATGATGATTCTGATGATGATGATGATGATGATGATGGTGATGGTGATGATGATGGTGATGATGAGGATGATGATGATGATGGTGATGATGATGATGACGATGATGATGATGTTGATGATGATGATGATGATGATGATGCTGATGATGATGATGGTGCCTCGACTTGGTGGTGTCCTGGGGCAGCTCTGAGCCATCTTCGCAACCTCGGCGGCCCCCCGACGCCGTGCTTTTTGTCACGGCGCCGACCTCTCCAGAGGTCTGGACGCTCCCGAGCCATTTTGTGGCGCTCCCGAGGCTCGGCGAGGGCCCCCCGAGGCCGAAAAAACTGGGAAAAACCTGCCGCCACGGATTTTCTCACGGCGCGAGGGGGTCTCGCGCGGCGCGAGAGCCCCCCTCCGGCACGGGGGCGCGCACGGGGGCGCCCCGCCCCCAAGGCCTGCCCGCGAGAGAGGGCTGCAGGGCGCCGCGTGCGCCACCGTGCGGCGAGAGGGCAGTGTTTCACCACCCACCAAACCACCCCAACCCAACCCGAAGGCTCAGATTTACCCTCGATTTCCAGTGGGGGGGGGGTCGGGAAACATCGAAAAAACACACATGGAACCCTTACCCCCCCCCAACCCGAAATTCGGGTCTTCGTGTTGGGTTGGGGTGGTCTGGTAGGTAGTCAGAAATGGGTACGGAGAGACGCCCGCTGGCCCACCTCGCCCAGGAGCGCGCGGGCTCGCCATCGGGGCCTGCAGGCAAGTCGGGCTAGAGTCAGGAGGGAACGAGACACACAGGCACAAAAGGTAACCGCCCACTCCCAGGAAGATAGGGGAACATATGGGAAGTGGGGAGAAGACAGAAGCCCCGAAAATATGGGACTGCGGCACGGACGAAATGGGTACGGAGAGAATGGGTACAATGTCGAGACGCCGAATCAAAACAAAAAAACGCTCACCTGCACCCCCCCCCACGAGGCCCCCCCGAGGCGCGCAGTGGGTCGGATATTCCCGGGGGGCCTCTCCGGGAGCATCTGGCAGTGGACGGCGAGGGTGACGATGCTGATGCTCATTCTGTCTGGACGCCCGAAATGGGTACGGAAAGAATGGGTGCAATGCCCAACAGCAGTTCCTGTTCATTTTGAGCCGGACTCGCTTTCGTTGTCGCCGCGGCCTGTGTCCATTTGAGACAGAAGGCCGCCTGCCCAAGAGCGGCCGCTGTCGGTTTGGGACAACATTTGTTGTTGGGTATTGCACCCATTCTTTCCGTACCCATTTCGGGCGTCCAAATCTCTACAGGAGAAATCTGCCAAAGTAGTGAAAACAATAGTGTGGGGACGATGTTTTGGGCTATTTTTTATTTTTCCTTCAAAGTCCGCCTGCAGGAGGACATGCCCGACCCTGGGGGCAGTGAGCCCAGCCAGCCCCTGGCATTCCACATCAGGGGCAACACTATGGGGGGATAGGCACAGGGGCATCGACCGCCATTGGCCCACTGATCGCCGATAGGGGTCCGATAGCCCCAACCTGCCGAGGAACGTGCGGATTCACTACCGGGGGCCTATCGCCGATCTATCGGCGATGTATCGCCGATTCCAGGTCGATGTGTGTCCCCCTCGATGCCAGTGCTAGGCCACCCCAATCGTTGCCTCTCACTACCACGCCTCAGCGTGTCAGGGGGCGCGGTGGCGGACGACGACTTCAGGCGCGCCTTTGGCTTCTGCTGCACGTCGGGCCCGGCGTGGACAGCCACGGAGTTCTTCGATCGCCTCGGCCCCTTGCCTCGCTGTGCGCTGCTGCAGCCGCGCATCTTTCTAGGCTCGAAGAAGAAGCAGCAGCATGAACATACATTTTCGGAGCTCGACGTTGAGTTCTTAGATTGGCGCTGGTGTGCAGAGCGCGCTAGAGGCGGCACCAGAGGCGCCGTCAGAAGGGGCCCAGCGCCGATCCAAGAAATTCGCGCGGAGCGCCGAGAACGTTAGCGTTAACGGCGTCTTTTGTTCCTCTCTAGGCGGCCGCCAGACGAAGTTCACGCCGCAGCTGCTGCAGGAGCTTGGCATTTCTCGAGTAGTTGTGAACGGCGACTACCAGGACATCATGGACGGCACCTCTGGGGGGGCGCCGGCTGGAGCACGTAGCCTGTCCGCGGATGCCGCCATCGCTTTCACAGACAGGCCTCTGGACGTTGATGGCATCCGGTACCTGAAGTGCGACGTGGCAGACGTCGATGAAGACCCAGATTTGCCGCGAATCCTGGAGGGTGCTCAGGGGAGGAGAGGAAGCGATACCGCTGCCCGTGCCTCGCTTCGGCCTGTTTGGGCCTCCTGGGAGGCCCTCGCCGCCACGGCCGGATTCTGCTCGAAGTTCTGGTCAGAAGGCCCCCCATGAGAGGTCCACTTGGATCTTCGCGGGGGTTGCTAAGTTGATTGGGGGTTACAAGTGGATGATAAGGTTGGTTTTATCTGGCCTGAACTAGCTTATAAATGGGTTGCAAGTGCCCTAAGTGGCTTTGGGGGCAAATAGATAACTCCGCTGAGTTGGCGGGGCCCACTTCGCCCGGATGTTTACCCCCCAAGTCACCTCGGCATTAGCACCCCATTGATAAGCTGGCTCAGGCCATATTCGCCAATCTTAGCATCCAGATGTAGCCCTCCATCAACTTAGCACTCCCCCGCGGTGATCCTAGCAGTGAGGTTAGTGGTATCGGGACTCCTTTGCCCCTCCAGAGGCGCTGCAATTTTTCTGGCAGCCTGCCTGACCGACGGCAGCGCAGGCCTCGTGCGAGTGCACGGGCAGAGCCGCTCGGCAAGCGTCGTCGTCGCGCTCCTGCGGCTGACCAGGCAGCTGTCCGTGGATGGTGCCTGGGAGATCCTGAAGACTGCAGGCGTCACGCTTGATGACAGGCTCCTGTGGTGGGGAGCACTACTGGATATTCCTCTTCGCAGGGGGAGCCTGGCAGTAGGAGACCTCCCCTCCGGCGCTGACCCGCGTGAGAGTGGTCAGATGAGCTCGCAGAGGACACTGAGTGCTGTGCGCGACGCGAAGTGTACAGGCCCACCGCCCAGCACGGAAACCGGATCTCCTCCTCTGCTCATAGGAGCAGGAGGTCATGATAATGATACGGTCCACGGGTTCCAAGGTTTCTAGGATATCCCATGTTTTCGAACGTTTCACACCGGCTGCCCCGCTAGATGTTTTGGAAGTCCCTGGACGTATCTTGAGTCAATCTTATCATGACATCCTTCTCGCCCGATCTGCCTTCTCCACCTCCTCCTCCGCCTCCCCCTCCTCCTCCTCCCCCCCCCTCCTCCTCCTCCTCCTCCTCCTCCTCCTCCTCCTCCTCCTCCCCCTCCTCCTCCTCCTCCTCCTCCTCCTCCTCCTCCTCCTCCTCCTCCTCCTCCTCCTCCTCCTCCTCCTCCTCCCTCCTCCTCCTCCTCCTCCTCCCCTCCCCCTCCCCCCTCCCCTCCCCTCCTCCTCCTCCTCCTCCTCCTCCTCCTCCTCCTCTTCCCTCTCCTCCTCCTCCTCCTCCTCCTCCTCCTCCTCCTCTCCTTCCTCCTCTTCCCTCTCCTCCTCCACCTCCTCCTCCTCCTCCTCCTCCTCCTCCTCTTGTGGAAAGGGCGCCGGCCTGCCGAGACGAGCTTGATCCCCTGGAGGACCTCGGGGGGCGCGGGGCAGCCTACTGGGCACGTCGCCGCTGCCAAGCAGTCGTTGAGCGAAGTGGGTGGCTCGGGAGAGAGAGGAGGGAGGGCCAGGGATAAGGGAACGAAGAATGACATAAACATAAAAACTCGGAGGTCCGCGCGGATTTGTCGAATCGGCGCTGGACTCCCCTGGCGGCGCCTCCGGCGCCGCCCCTGGCGCGCTCCGCGCGCTAGGGAGGGGGGTCCAGCGCCGATCCGAGAAAACCGCGCGGACCTCCGAGTTTTTATGTTTATGTAACTTTTTGCTCCCCTAAGGGAGGGTAGGAGCAGGCTGGAGGCCCCAGATTTTTCCCGAGGTCCCCAGAGGTGTCTGCAGGCAGGTTTCTGGAGGGACGATGATGGGGGGATGGTGACGGGGAGGTGATGGTGATTGTGGTGGTCGTGATGCTGATCTTGATGCTGATGCTGTTGATGACGATGATGGTGATACGACGACGATGATGCTGATGATGATGACGGCGGTTGTGATGATGATGATGATGGAAGTGGTGGTGTTGCTGATAATGCTGCTGCTGCTGCAGCCGCTGCTGTTGCCGACGATAATGCGGATGATGATGAACATGATGATGATGCTGATGATAGTGATGATAAGATGATGACTATGATTATGATTATGATGCTGACGATGATGACGATAATGATGATGGTGGTGATGCTGATGCCGATGGTGATTATTATGACGATGATTCTGATGCTGATGACGATGATCATGTTTAGAATGATGATGATGATCACCATGAAGATGATAACGATGAAGATGATGATGATGATGATGATGATGATGATGATGTTGATGATGATGATGGGGATGACCGTGCTGATGATGATGATGATGATGCTGATGCCGATGATGATGGCGGCCATGATGCTGATGGTGATGATGACGATGATGTTGATGCTGACTGTGATGATGAAGACACTGATGAGGCTGATGATGATGGTGATGATGATGATGATGATACTGCTTCTGGTGGTCGTGGGGTTGATGATGATAATGATGACGATGACGGCGATGTTGTGGATGAGGATGGTGATGATGCTGATGACTTTGATGGTGATGATGATGATCATGATGATGATGATGATGATGATGATGATGATGATGATGATGATGATCGTGATGATGCTGATCATGATGATGGTGATTATGTTGATGGTGATGGTGTTGGGTGTGAGGATGATGGATCATGACGGTGATGATGGTGGTGATGGTCATAGTGATGTCGACAATGATGTTGGTGATGATGAAAAATATGATGATGCAGTTGCTGACGACGAGGATGATGGTTGTGGTGATGATGATGGATGATATGTAGATGGGGATGTTGATCGTGGTGCTGGTGTTGGTTGTGGTGATGATGATGATGCCGATAATGATGGTGGTTATGATGCTGATGATGCTGGTGATGATGATGATGATGATGATGATGATGCTGATCATTATGACGTCGATGATGATGATGCTGATCATGGTTATGATGAGGATGATTACGATGATGCGAATGTTGATGATCATGATGCTGATGATGCTGATCATGATGATGATGATGATGATGATGATGGTCGGGGGGGTGATGATGATGCTGATGTTGATGACTATGATGACGATGACGATGACGATGATGAAACTGATGCTGATGATGCTGATGATGACGAGTATGATGATGCTGCTGCTGCTGCTGCTGATGATGATGATGATGATGATGCTAATATTGATTCTGATGCTGATGCTGATGATGATGTTGATGATGATGGTGGTGATGATGATCATGGTGATGATAATGACGACGATGGCTATGACAATGCTGATGATGTCGCTCATGATGATGCTGGTACTGATGCTGACGCTGATGATTATGCTGATTGTGATGATGATGATGATGGTGGTGGTGATTATGATGATGCTGATGATAATAGTGTTGATGATGGTGATGATGATGGTTGGGCTGATGATGATGCTGATGCTGATGATGGTGATACTGTTTGTGGTGATGATGATGCTGATGATGATGGTAATGCTGATGCTGCTGGTGATGATGATGACGTTGATGATGATGATGCTGATGATGATAATGATTGTGATGCTTATGATGATGCTGCTGGTCGTTGGTGTGATGATGATGCTATTAATGCTGATGTTCATGACTATGATGGTGATGGCGATGACGATGATGACGATGATGATGCTGATGATGATTATGATGATGATGATCACGGTGATGATTATGCTAATGATGATGTTCATGATGACGATGGTTGTGATGATGATGATGATGCTGGTTCTGATACTGATGCTGATGCTGATGCTGATGATGATGATGCTGATGATGATGATGGTGGTGATGATGATGATGATGATGATGATTGTCATGGTGATGATGATGCTGATGATGATGATGATCATGATGATGACGATGGTTATGATGATGCTGGTGATGATGCTGAGCCGATACTGATGCTGATGCTGATAATGATGATGATGATGATGATGGTGGTGATGATGGTGGTGGTGGTGCTGATGATAATACTGATGATGACGATGACGATGATGCTGCTGCTGATGATGATGGCCATTCTGATCGTGGTGATGATGTTGATGATGATGGTTGTGATGACGATGATGGTGATGCTGCTGCTGCTGATGATGATGATGATGCTGATGGTAATGACGATGATGCTGATTCTGATGATGCTGATGATGTTGATGATGATGGTGATGGTGATGATGATGACAATGCTGATGATGGCGATGATGATGATCCTGATGATGAGGTTGATGATGATTATGATGATGCTGATGCTGCTGCTGATGACGATGCTGATGATGATGATGATGATGATGATGATGATGTTGATGATCATGATGATGATGATGGTCATGATGATGATGATGATGCTGCTGATGATGCTGATGCTGATGCTGATGCTGATGCTGATGCTGATGATGGTGATGATGATGATGATGATGATGATGATGATGATGATGAGGAGGAGGAGGAGGAGGAGGAGGAGGAGGAGGAGGAGGAGGAGGAGATAGAGCGGGAGGCAGAGGGGGAGGAGGACTGCCTCCGCCGCGGTGTCGGACCTCCGACGTTGTTATCTCTTCAGTTCGTTGCTGGCTGGCTGTTTTCCCTCTGTCTCGGCATGCGATGCCGAGGGACCTTGTCAGAGGGCCTCTGGCAACGGAGAACGGGCCTCCAGGAAAAGATCAAAAACCGATGGGTGAACAAGCGGCGAGGAGGGAGGTCTGGCAACGGAGAACAGGTCTCCGGGAAAAAGTCGAGAGGTTCGGTGCCCACGGGCTGACTCAAACGTGGACGTCGGAGGACTTGGGCAAAACCGATGGGTGAGCGAGCGGCGAGGATGGAGGGCTGGCAGCGGAGAACAGGCCTCCAGGAACAGGTCGAGAGGTTCGGTGCCTACGGGCTGACTCAAACGAGGACGTCGGAGGACTTGGGGAAAACCGATGAGTGAACGAGCGGCGAGGAGGGAGGGGGCGGGAAGCACGCATGCCAGGCAGGCCCAGGGCTGGTAGGCATCCTTCCAGAGCGTTCCGGAGCGCTCTGGAGCGGCTGCGCCGCCCGATGCGTCCTCCAGGGCCGCTGGATCTCCGAGATCCCCGATCTGTCCCGGTCCGACTTTGTCCTGGCCCGAGCGTCGTCTCGGCATGCGAGGGGTGAGGAGCGAGGGACGACCAGGGGTGACGGATCAGGAATGGGGCGTGCTCGGGCGGAGGGTTTTTCTGCCATTGAAGCAGTCCTGGCGGCCGTGCTTGGTCAATTACCGAATCCTCTGGTTGCCACTTGTCCGGATCACAGCGAAAACCACCCCAGCAGAGTTGACACACATCCTTTGGCCCCAGGAGGAGGAGGAGGAGGAGGAGGAGGAGGAGGAGGAGGAGGAGGAGGAGGAGGAGGAGGAGGAGGAGGAGTGGTAGGAGTGGTACGAGGAGGAGGAGGAGGAGGAGGAGGAGGAGGAGGAGGAGGAGGAGGAGGAGGACGAGGACGAGGGGGACGAGGACGAGGGGGAGGAGGAGGAGGCGCAGGAGGAGGAGGAGGAGGAGGAGGAGGAGGAGGAGAAATAAGTGGAGGAGCACGGGGGAGGTTGGGGAAAGAGATGAGAGGAAGGGGGAGGAGGAGGCACCCAGGCGTGCGGCGCCCCTGCCCAGCGTGCTCGGGCGAGGAGGGAGGCGGCCTCTGGCGGCCGGGCGCGCGCACGGCGTCCGACAGCCTCGGCATGTCCTCGACCCGCGCGCCTCCTCCCGAGGGGGAGGGCACTTGCGCGCCTCGGTGCAGGGCCCGTTGAGTCGGGGGTGGATAGACCTCCTACCCTGACACGTCGATTGAGGAATTGGCCGTTTTCGGTTCGCGGGAGGGCCTCGCTGCCATCATTTTTGCGGGTCCAGGTCCGTCGAATTCGGTCCCAGGCCGTTTTCACTAAGGGGAGGTTTACTAAAGGGAGATTTGTCCACCGCAGATTGAGGTCCGGTCGACCCGATTCCAAGCAGGGGCGAAGCGTTCAGGCTCGCCTATCGGCCTACCAGAGACTGTTCTAAGAACCTCTCGTGGTTTCCACGAAGTGTTCTCGGGACAGTTCTGGCCGGGACTGTCCTGTTTCGGTACATCGGGTTTCTGCTCTACGAACATTGTTTTGCTCTTAGAACATTTCTGGGCCCTAAGAATATTTCGTGGCAGGCCTATAGGATCGGGGGTGGACAGAACCCCCAACAGTGACATGTCGATTAGTGAAGTGTCCGTCTCCGGTCCTCGAGAGGGCGCCGTGGCCGTCATTTTCCAGGCCTGCGCCCGCCAGGTTTGGGCCTCAGGTCGTTTTCTCTAAACCACGCTTTGCTAAAGGGGGGTCTGTCCATGCCCGATAGGAGTGCCGGGACGGTCGGTCCCTGCGCAACGATCCGGTACAGACTCGGGCCGGCTCGATCCGGCCCGAGGCCGCTGCTCCGGGGATGCGGTGCGGCCCAGGGCTCGCGGGGCCTGGTCGTGCGTCCTGCCCTCGGAGGGGACCAGCTGCTTTAGATTTCGTAATAAAGGGAGGGGGGTCTCATTTCGGGGGGGGTCTCTTCCAGGCTATCTTGGAGGGCCTGGGGGGTCTGGGGACGATGTTTTGGAGGGTTCTCCCAAGGGGGAGGTCTGAAATGGCTTGTCTTGGAGGGTCCAGACCCCCTCCCTTTTATTACGAAATCTGGGGTACACTTTTCGTCGGCGGCGAGGCAGAATTCGGCCACGCGCAGAGGGGGTAGGGGAGGGGGGAGGGCTTCTTGGAAGCACCCCTGCTTCTCAGAAGGCCACGGCCTTACGTCTACAGAGAGGGCCAGCGCCCTCTAAGAAGCAGGGGTGCTTCTAAGAAGCCTTCCCCCTCCCCCCACCCCCCCTCTGCGCGCCGCCAAAGAAGGCTGCACCAGCGACAGATTACCAGCCTCGAACGTATCCCTATCCCTAAGATTGACACGCCAAAAGGCGATGACAATCTTAGGGATTCGCCCTCAAACAATAGGGGAATCCCTGAGATTGGCATCGTGATGAGGAGGTGCCCAGCATAGGGATAGGCATATGTTCCAGGCTGGTAAACAGAGCTAAACCGGGGCACCGAGCAGCGAATCGGCCAGCATGCAGGAGAAGGAGGAGGACGGACAGGGCGGCCGCGGAGGGGGGAAGAGGCGGGGCCACTCAGAGGCGGACGACTTCCGTCCCGAGTGGGCTGGCGCGGCCGGCCCCGCCAGCGGAGACCAGGGGCACCAGCTAAACATCGATCCTGGGCCCAGAACTGCGTCGGCGTGGGTGTGTAGTTGGTGCCCTCCCATGCCGCAGCCGATCCGCTCCGATCTCGACTCGGCGCCGGTGCGGCCCGAACCGACGCACTCCGACCTGGCCTGACGTCCCGACTCGATGCTGGCGTTGAGGTCGGGCATGTCCCTCTAGAGGAGGAGTGTTCAAAAAGAGTCAGACAATAGTCTGGGGACGTTTTTTTTGGCTCTCTGTCTCTACTTGGGAGTTCTATTTTTTTGTCCTGCTATTCTTGATTCGTCTTCCAAAATCCGCCAGTAGGAGGTCATGCCCGACCTGATCCTGGCGGATCCTGCGGCGAGGTGTGGCTGAAGGACAAGGCGGACAGCCTGATGGTCCTGGGCGACTACAGGGGCGCGCACAACGCCTACACGGAGGCCGCGGGGCCGGCCTGGCGGGCGGAGGGGCAGAGGCGCGTTTGGCGCTTCGCGCCATGGACCTTGTCCCTTGAAGCTTTGGAGCGGTTCGCCTGTCGCGCCTTCCTCTTTTCCCTTAAAGGCGTGCTCGCTGGCTCGCATCACGGAGAAGCGGGGGAAGGGGAGAAGGGGGCTTGGGTGAACGTTGAGAAGGCGCCCTGGGGAGCTGGAATTCTTGGGTGGCCCTGTTGAGGAGCGTCCAGACGGTGTCACATGGAGCCGCCTATGCGCAGTTTGGGAGTCGTCTAGAGCCCTCATGGCGCCTTTCTAAAGAGTGAGGATGCTGATTTGGCTCGTGTTGGGGCCTCCCCTGGCCGTCAGGGCGCCGCCCATGGGCAGTTTTGGGGCCGTCCCGAGCCCTCGTGGGGCCGCTTTGGGGATTCAGGAAGCGCGTTTGGATTTAGTTGGAGCGGTGCTCGGAGCTTTGATTCTGTTTTCGGACGCCCAGCAGGCCGAAGGAACGAATGGCAGTAAATCTTACAACATCATTTAAACATCAGTGTTTTTCGGGTTCGAGCGCGTCTTGGAGGTACCTTTCGGGTCGCCTCAGGGCATCCGACGAGGGCAGGGGCCAACTTGATGCCATTTTGGACTGTCTTCGGCGTGTCTTGGGCCTTCCGCTGGCCGCCCGCCTTGGGCTCAGTTTGGGCAGGTCATGGGGCCGCTTGTTGGCAGTTTAGGAGCCGTCTGGGGCCCCCGTACGTCGGTGCCTCGCCTGCGTTCTCGGACGCCTTGCAAGCCGAATTGGGACATAGTCGAAAGCATACAAAACCATAGAACAATCAAGATTTTCAAGGTTCCGATCGCCTCTTGGTGGTGACATTCGACGCGCCTTCGAGCAACCAGCAAGGGCCTGGACCGCATGATGCCATTTTGGACCGTTTGTGGCGTCTCTAAGGCCTTGCGCCAGTCGTCGTGGGGTCAGTTTGGGCGGTCATCGGGACTCTTGTGGGCAGTTTGGGGACCGCTTCGGGCGCTCATGGGGCTCATGTGGGCCGTCTCGGAGTGGTTGTCAGTGCGTTCCCAACGTCCTCGGACGCGTGGAAGGCAGAATTAGCGAGTATCCGAAAATCATGCAACAACCAATGAAACATCGATGTTTTTGGGGGTCGAACGCCAGTTTGGGATGACATGAGGGTGATCTTCGGGCATCTGGCGGGGGTCAAGGCTAGCTGGTTGCCATCCTGGGCCGTCTTGGGTGGCTCTTGGGCCTTTCGCCGATTGATTTGGGACTGCCACCTGCCTGCGTGTACGCCTTGGTAAGGATTTCTGGCCAACCCCCGTGCCGTGGATCCGGGGGGTCTCGTTTCGGGGGGGGGGGTGGGAATAGAAAAATAGAAAAGGGCATGCAAGCCTGATGTTTGCGAAGCACGACGTGCAGGGAGAAAGAGAAAGAGAGAGAGAGAGAGAAAGAGACTCGGCATCACTCGGACGTGTGCCTTTCCTCCTCTGCGAGGACCGCTGCGGAGCATCGTGGACCATCTTCGCAAAATCTGTAAGCGCACTAAGTCGATCTCTTGCACGGGAAAACACGGAGGTCCGAGCGACGGTGAGGAGTTGAGGAGGAGGAGGAGGAGGAGGAGGGAGGAGGAGGAGGAGGAGGAGGAGGAGGAGGAGGGAGGAGGAGGAGGAGGGAGGAGGAGGAGGGAGGAGGAGGAGGAGGAGGAGGAGGCGGAGGAGGCGGAGGCGGAGGCGGAGGCGGAGGCGAGGCGGAGGCGGAGGCGGAGGAGGAGGAGGAGGAGGAGGAGGAGGAGGAGGAGGAGGAGGAGGAGGAGGAGGAGGAGAGGAGGAGGAGGAGGAGGAGGAGGAGGAGGAGGGGGAGGGGGAGGGGGAGGGGGAGGGGGAGGGGGAGGAGGACTCTTTGCACTCTTTGATAGCGGACGCTGTCCTGGGGGGCGATTTTAATCACTGGAATCGCTTTCATCCCCAGCCCCTGGCCAGGGCCTGGAGGGAGCCGCGCGGTCCATCCCCGCTCCCGTCTGGGCCCCCGAAGGCCCAGCAGCCTGGCCAGCCTGGTCGGATCCTGGGTTTTCCGATTGCGGACGCCTGAGCAAAGCCGCCACGTCCGCGCAGGCGGCTTCTTCACGTGCCCTAATGGCCTCTAAAATAGCCCTCGGGGGGCCTTCACGACGCGGGAACAAACCTTTGCTTATCCTCGCTAGGTTCTGCGAACCTTTATGGGTCCGCCCGTCACATCTGGCAACTAAATTCCTGGGGTCCACGGTGCAATAGGTACCGCACTCCGAACAAATGTGAAGGAACCATTTCTCCACATACTGGAGCCTGTGAGAGGGGTGAACATTTTCCAGCAAGCCGCTCCCTCGGGACGAGGGGGCGAACCTTTCTCCAACAGCGGCCTGGGCACCTCTCCTGACTTCGGCAGGAGGCCCTGTACATTTCGTGGCCGCAAAGACCCGCGTTTGGTAGCGGGGTACAACTCTCTCACAGACCGTGCACCACCAGTATTTCATGCTGCGACCGCATGGCTCGAGGATGTGGTCCGAGGCCTGTGCCGCGGCCACCAACTTGGACGGTCTGGCCACCTTCTTCAAAGGGGCTCTCTCCGCCCGAGTGTTTTCCTCGGCCTCCGCTGCACACACCAGGGCTCGTCTGGCCCTTCGACGAATCAGCGAAGCTGTGGCATCTATTTTGTCCGTCTCAGGCTCCCGCCCCACCAAAACCCTCCACGCCAACTCCGCCGCCTCCCCCGCCCACGAATCAGCACAGGCGTTACCAGAGGCATAAAAGAGTTTCTCGCACGTGTCTAATTTCTCTGGGGCCTCCTCTTGGTGGGAGGGGAACCAAACAACTTCCACATCTGGATTTCTCCTGGCCTGGAAGGCTTTGCGGGCCCTGGTCCAGAGGTCTTCGTTGGCGCCCACAGGGTTGGGCCTCCGAAAGCGGGCCCTCCAGGTCCTGGAGATCGTCTTGTGATCAGTCACAAATGTGAAACCGAGATCTGAATCTACTTGCTCTAAAACCAGGCAGAAGGCTAAACCTTCGGCTCGGGGGACCGTTTGCTTTTCTCCGAGCAGAGGAACCCCGAGAGCCTCCCCCAAGGTCCACCCGCCTCCCGAATCAATCACGAGCCCCACGATCGCTGCTCCGCAGCGTCTCCGTCTGGGGTCATCAGAATATTTGCCCCCCGAGCCGTCTCCGAAAATGTGAACTCTGCCCGACTCCGTGCATTCGGCGAAGCCGTGTGATTTAAAGTCCACCTGCAGCTGGCCGAGGAGCGCCTCATCGAACTCAGGAGTGGTGAGTCCAACGGCTGGCACTCCCCGAAGCCAAAGAGCAGGCGACGCCTCGTGCTGCGCCGCCGCCTGCACCACGAGCACCTCCGACTTCTCGAAGTCCTCGTGGCCCTTGTTCTGCTCACATTCCCAAATGCGGTGATACAAACTCTCCTCTTTGAGCAGACAACGCGGACAAAGCTTGGAATCAATCAGATATCCTTGTCTGGCGCGCCTCATTCGGGTCCACTGCCCACCTGTGGTGACTATCAAGTTGAGCGCCGCCAAATCTGAAGCTCCTTCATTGTGAAACTTGCGCTGCTCTGCTCTGATTCTCCATACATCAGCTCCTGGGAGAAGGTCAGCTCCATCCTCGTGCTTCGACGCCTGCTGCCAGTACAACCTGCGCATATCACTGACCACATCTCCCAAGATAGCGAGTCTCTCCCAATCATTCGTGTACTCCGTGTCAGTGCCGCTGGGGATGAGCCAGGCCTGCAACTGTCCATCTGGTAGTGGTCTGTCCCACTCTGTCACCTTGATGGGGTTCCGGCCTATGTCCATCAGCGTGGCCTGCAGCGTGGCGATCGGGCCTCTGACATAGGCCCACCTCCTCCGTCCAGCCGTGATCAGTTGCTGTCTGATCTTTGGCCAGGCTAACTTGACTCTCGCGTGGATCTGGGGATTCATCTGCCACATCGCCAGCCACTCGTGAACAACTCGTTTGCGCAATTCCAGACCTGGCTCCTTGTTCCACATCTCGATTGCAAGTGTTGTCGTCAGACATTTGCCTCCTTGAGAGCCGGCTGCGATCTGACCCGCCTGTCTTCTAAGTTTCATCAGCTCCGTCGTGGAAAGGCCGAACGCTTGATGTCCGTATGTGGCCTGGGGCAAGGCGCCCGTAGACCAGAGTCCTTTCGCTTCTTTCGCCAAGGGTGCTTTTCCTCTGCCTCTTGATCTTGCCGAACCGTCTCTTGGCTGCCAGGATTCGTCTCTTGAGTGTGCGTGCAACTCGTTTGCGCCCAGCAGCAGCATCGAGGCCCAGGTCCTTTGTGAACGTTTTGGCCTTGGCGGGGGTGCCGTTCTGCTGCAACCTCTTCGCCGCTCTCTTGACCATGTCCCTGCTCGAGCCGATGATGACTGTCTTGTCTGAGATCTTGAGCCTCTGTTGACGAAGTCCTTGGGCGAGCTCACAAGCCACTCTGACCATCTTATCTGGGGTGTCCTGTGCCGTGCCTTCCTCTCGAGCCACAGTGTCGTCGACGAATGTCCAGAGTCCCGCCGTCGGTGATATGATGTGCGCTCGCTGTAGGATTGGGTGGGGAAAAACCGTCGCGAGGCTGACGCCTCTGGGCGACCCCGCAACTATCGATCTGGATGCCCATATCGCCTCACTCAGCGACGACTTGTCTTTGAGAAACCGTGCCGCCGCGAAGATGAGTACTTCCGTTTCCACTACAACTGCTGGATAGCCGATGCCCCTCGCGATGCGCATCAGCAGCACCAGGCTGACGCTGTCGTAGAATTTCTCTATGTCCTCCAGCAGGGTGAGGCTGGGGATGCCCAGCTCGTACCCCGCCTCGTCCAGGCAGGCGCGGAGCAGTCCAGCCCGCAACGCCGAGCTGCCTTTGAGGGCCGTGTCCCAGTGCGCGCTCAGAGCCTCACTCCATTCGCTGCAAGGTGACGCCCTCGTCCTGCTCCAAAGTTTAACTGGTAGGGGTAGCATCCCCAGCACTCTCTCTCCGCCTGCTGGTTTGGGGGCCACGGCCCCGAGTGTAGCCGTCCACTGCCTCGGCCAAGTGCCCGTCTGCTCGCACATGTTGATGAGGTCGACCAGCTTCTGGCGTGCACCCTGCGGGGCCCTCTTACTGTCGTGCAACTTGAGACCATCCACACCGCCTGCTTTGTTGGGGTTCGTGGCCTGCATGGCCGAGTCGAACTCCTCTATTGTGATCGGGTCCAGGTCTTCGTCTCTGGCCTGTCTGTGCATGACCTGCAGCTCCGGCGCGATGTCCTCTCTGGTGTCCACTGCGTCCGTCCAGATCTTTAGCCATCTCTCCCTCTTCGTGTGCATGAGAATCTCTGGGTCCGCCGAGCTTGCGTTCTGGTGGTGCTGCTCGTAGGTCGGCTGCGCTGGATCTTTGACGTGCTTGTGAAGGATGCCTGGCTTCTCCGACCACATCTTCTTTGCCCACTTGGTGAACTGCTGCCGCTGTGTGGAGATGCCCCTGGAGACCGCAATTGTCAGGTGATTTTCGATCTCATCCTTCAACCTCTCAAGCTCGTCCAGCGTGTGTGTCTTGACCTCCTGCACACGTAGCATGCGCTCATCAGCTTCATCAGGATCATTTTTTTCCAAAGATCTGATCCAAACCCATCCTTCTGAGCTGCTGGTAGGTCGTGGACAACTCCTTCTCGCACTTCCTCTGTTGCATGTTGTCCGTGCCGTTGGACCGTAGTGACGCGTATCTGGTAATCAAGACTCCCATTATCGACCACAACTCTGCTGCTTGATACTTCATATGCGTACGACCTGGTGTGGCTTTCGATCTTTGCCATCTGACTGCAAAACCACCTCCTCTGCCTCGGTGCGCATCAGCCTGCTCGGCGTCCATCGTGTCTACTCCGATGATCGCCTCCTCCAGAGTGGTGACCCAGACCGCATACTCGCCTGTGATCGCCTGCTCCATCAGCTTCTGATGCTCACTTCGGATGAGAAGGTTGGCCTCCAACTCGTGCATCTGCTTGGTCAACGCTGGCCCGATGGCGATGCGACTGGCCTGCTCCCACTGGCCCTCGTCTATCGCGTACTGCACCGTCTGCTGCACCATGTTGGTCTGTGGGGGCTCGGGCCAGTTGAACTCCTCGCGCAAGTCCTCGGGGAGTTCTGCCAGTCTCTTCTGTTGTGCTGCCTCCTTCTCCTTGCTGCGCTTGCTCTCTGGGTCGGGGGCCTTCTTCGGTGGGGGCACCAGAGGCAACGGCTTGTTGAGATCCAAATGCCTGTGCCACCAAGCCTCCGAGCGCCCTGGTAATTTGAGCAGGAGCCCCGTGTGTGTCCTCCAAGGTACTTTCGCGTGCCCGTCGATGGTGATGCCGTCTGCTATATCTTCTCGTGCCATGGCGAAATCTATGAGACTGCCCTTGCCCTTGTCGCAGGTGACCTGGATCTTCGGAACGATCACCTTGCCTCCCAGGCGCGTGGGGAGGCCTGACTTCTCGACCAGGGTCGGGGGCATATTCCAATCTGCCATGATAATCCAAGGATCTGCGATGCTCCCTATGACCGTCGAGAGCGCCTTAATCTTTTCAAAGTTGCTGCCCTGCATGCCCTCCTTGGGAAGCAGGTAGAGGGAGAAGAGAACGACATTGCCTCCGCTGAGGTGGATAGTCATGGCCGTGAACCCTCTGAATGGGTCCTGTCGTCCTCGAGCCTTAAGGGTCTCCCTCATCACGTCGAACGTTGTGGTCGCCAAGTGCGCCTTGGCGATGAGCAGCTCGCCTCCGCTGTTGCCCTCCTTCGAGCGCCGCGTCGGGGTAGCTGCCGTGACTGCTGCTTTCCATCCGTCTTTGCTCAGGTCTTTCTTCAGCTTCGTGATGCCTGACTGCGGCACGTGGGACTCCGTGAAGGCGAATATCGGAGCAAGTTCCTGGCTCTCGTTGAGGAACTTCTGAGGTTTCTCGCCCCATTGTGTGATATTGCTGAAGAATATACTGGTGACCTTCGCTGGCTTGGCTGTCTCATATGTCTGATTGCGAGCTCTCTCACACTGGCTGCGACGCCAATTTTGACAAGCTGCGTCCGCATCTGGCTCGGACGAGGAGGTCCGATCCCCAAGACAGGGGGGCGATGTCCCTGGGAGACCAGGGAAGGCTGACCACTCGGGGGACGGCGGTGCTGGAGGCCTGTCCAGCGCTGCAGGCGGCTGCCATGGTGGGCTAAATACCAGCCCGACCAGAAGAATAGCCCGTAGCGCCGCCCGCAGCTGCCGTACCAACCGATGGTGAAGTGGTGGTCGCCCTCTGAGATGCCGCCCTGGCTCGCTCCTTGTTCTCCTCGATGAGCTTGGCGATCGCTTCTGCCTTCCGCTTTTCTGCTTCTGGATCGCTGGCTTGTTGTTGCTGTGGTGGTGTCTCAGGCTTGGCGTCTTGAGCGGGTGGTGGAACTTGCGCGTGTGCTTGCCCGTCTTCTTCGTTGATCCTGCGCTTCTTTGCCGCATGATCAGCCTTGATCTTCTTCGCGCTCTCGACCATGGTGAGCAGGGCCTCCTGCTGCGTCTTGGCGCGCTCCAACAACTCTTGCAAGGACTTCGCGTCCTCCCTGAACTTCGCAAGCTGGTCCTTCTGAGTCTGCTCCAGGTCCTCCTCATCGGCGAAGAGGCTCTCGTCCACCTGAAAGCCCGACTGCTCGGGCTTGGCCGCCGTGCCCTCCGCCACCGAGTGCATGTTGTATTCTTCCAGCGCCTTCGAGTGCTCCTGCTGTGCCTCGTAGACCTCCGCCGCGGCCTGCGCCACCTGCTCAGCGAGCTTGGCCAGCGCCTTCTCAGCGTCCAGGTGACGCTTGGTGACGCCTTCGAGCTTAGCCTTGGCGGAGTTGACCTTGCCGATTGCCTGCTTGAGAGCCGCAGACTTGGGTAACTCCTTCTTGGGCGGGGCGCACTTCTGGGAGATGGTAGTCTGCAGGTGCTCCAGCTGCTCCTGCATGCTCTGGTCGGGCCCAAGCTTGGAGACGGCGTGGGCCAGCTGCCTGCACACCACTTCCGCGTAGGTGCCCTTGGTAGGTTGGTCTCCCCATGGTGGCTTGCGCGACGCCGAGGTTGTGTCCGCCCAGAGAGTGGCGAACGAGTCGCACTTGGCGCAGCAGCCTCCATTGCGCTTGATCTTCCAGTCGTACGCCCAGTTGTTGCAGCTCTTGCAGATTGACCAAGCACATTTCTTGGACGGCGGCCCCATCGCACTCGCGTAGTGCCTGCTGCCGTCTGGGAGTGGGTCGAGTCGCTCCGCCAGGAGCTCACAGGTTTATTGAAAACTGTCGGGCAGAGACGCCCTGGCACTGGCCGCGGACTAGCGGTATCCACGTGTTCCCCTGTGGAACAAAGCATCTTGAGCCAAAGTGGCTACGGAGGGGAGAAGGAGGAGGAGGAGGAGGAGGAGGAGGAGGAGGAGGAGGAGGAGGAGGAGGAGGAGGAGGAGGAGGAGGAGGAGGAGGGGGCACTCTTGGGGTCTCCTGGCGGTGTTCGGCAGCCGCTGTGCCGCCGTCTCTAAGGGCCCACCTCGGTCCGAGCTGGAGCTTGGGGGCGGGGGGCGGAGGGAGGGGGGGGATTTCGGTGGCGAGCGAGGGCGGTGAGCGAGGAGGAGAAGGCCTTCTCAGAAGGCGTCGGGACTTCTCCGGGGCCCTCCGGCCTTCTGAGAAGTCTGCTGCGTCCTCGGGGAAGGAGCAGAAGAGTTTTCAGAGGGCCCAGGGATTTCCGAGCCTTCCGAGAAGGCCCGCCCCTTCCCACTTTCCCCCCCCCCCCCCGGGTTGGTCGCGGAGCTTCGGGGCGGGGGGGCGGAGGGAGGGGGCGTTGTCCCCAGCATCAAGCACGGTCCTGGGAGAGGTCAGGGGGTCTGCTGGTCCAGCATGCCAGAGGCGTGCCATACTCGCCGAGAAGAGGCTCTTCACGGTACTTGTATACAATGTGCGCGCGGCGCGCGCCCGTGTGGCGGCCCCTGGTGGTCCTTGGAGGGGGAGTGCCCGGGCCAGTCCCTGCTCAAGTCGGCCCCGGGATGATGGACTTCGTGGGCGCGGCCGTACAAGACACCAGGCAGAATCGGTTTGCCCCAGACTCGATTCTCTCGTCAAGTCCACGAACAAACGAGCATAATGCTCCGTTGATCTACGGAACACACTGCGTCTTTGTGGAGACTCGAAGGGCAAAGCAATTTTGGAGTAAGTCAATGCGCTAGTCGATCCCCTACTCTAATT
>CAUYUJ010021805.1:10000-12500 GCA_963575745.1 Prorocentrum cordatum | reverse complement strand
CTCAAGCTGGCGCTCAACCCCCGCGCGTTCGCGAACCGGGCGGTGGCGAGCCTGTACTTGGGCAACCTTGAGCAGTGCGTCGAGGACCGCGGTGGGTGCGGTGTTCGGTGTTGAAATCCGAACCCTATCCTCGCCGACGAACGAGTCAGGCAACTCGGTGGGCGGCGAGTGTCGGGCTCGGAATTCGCCGAGCACGTGGCGAAATCCGAACCCTATCCACGCCTTCCATCGATTCAGGGGAATCGATGGTTGGTGGGGTAGGATTCGGATGTCGCCACCTGGAGGTGGAAAGGTGCCGCTTCGGGCGAGTTTCTGGGCCTCCTGGGGGGGGCCCTCGTGTCCCCGCCGGACACAGCTCCAACAGCTGGCCAGGACGGAGTCCGGGAGGAGCTTGGGCATTGATTTTGTAGACTGCAAGGCCCGGTCGCCGCGGCAAAAATCTCTGATCTATCACACTTGCCCGTTTGGCTTCGCTGGCCCCCCCCGTTTTCAGAGCACATTGCGAGGGTGTCCCACGCGAGGCGCTTTTTCAGCACCCAAAGGTGGAGCTGCCATGGTGTGTTCAACTCGCCCGTTCGCGGCAATATTGCCCGGATTTCCTGGCCGAGGCGCCCGATTGGCATTCCTGACTCCTTTGCGTTCAGAGCCCCATGATCACCACGATGCAGCAGGCTAATAATCTCTCACGCGCAGTCACTCACGGTGGGAAGTGTCAGGAAGTCATTTACACATCTGAGGATTTCCGCGTCGAGTAATTATCCTTGCTATCTTCCGCATCCTCCTTATTCTCTCCATTATCATCTTACTCCCCGTCATCAGCCTCGACGATCCTTCGTTCCTCCTGCTACTTCTCCACTTTTCCCTCCTCTTAGTTGCCTCTCCCCTCCTCATTCTCCTCTACGCTCGGTTCCGAATTGTGTCTGGCGTCGGGGATTCCCCGCTGCGTGTGACTCTGTTCTTCTGATTAGTCATCTTCATGGTCTTTTTCTTTGTCCCCCTCCTCGTCCATCCTCCTCCTTCGTCTCCCTCCCTCCGCTTCGCGTTGCTTAGATGTGTACTCACGGGTGCTTCGTCGTTGTCGTCGTCGTCGTCGTCGTCGTCGTCGTCGCCGTCGACCAGGCGTTGGGCAGGTGCGGGGACGTGCGAGGAGGTGCGAGAAGGTGCGAGACGGTACAAAGAGTTTCGAGGAGGGTTCGGGGCTCAAGAGACAGGAGTCAATGCAAACGGGGGTCAGCCAGTGCGCCAGACCTCGCAGGATCCTGCAGGGCCAGTGGCGCACTGACCCGGGTCTGGGTGCAGGATCCTGCAGGATCCTGCAGGATCTTGCAGGATCCTGCAAGACCCGACGGATGGGGGTTTGCATTGACCCGGATCAGTAGATCCCCGAAGGGTCGAGGGAATGTGAGGATGTGCGAGAAGGTGCAAGGATGTGCGTAGATGTGTGAGGAGGTGCCAGGGTGATGAGGAGCGAGGGTGAGGAAGACATGAACGTCGAGGGTGAGGCTGAGGAGGAGGGAGGCCCGAGGAGGTGTGGGGCGATGCGAGGAGGCGCAAGGAGCAAGGATGAGCGAGGGTGAGGAAGCTATGAGCGGCGATTGTGATGCTGCTGCTGATGATGCTGCTGCTGATGATGATGATGATGATGACGACGTTGATGATTCTGCTGATGATGGTGATGAACATGATGATGGTGATGGTTATGCAGATAACGATGACGATTATGATGACGATGCCGATGATGCTGATGCTGATGATGAGGATGTTCACGGTGATGCTGAGGACGATTATTTGGATGAGTATGATGTTGCTGATGATGACGATGATGATGATCATGATGCTGCTGCTGCTGATGATGATGATGATCATGATGATCCTGATGCTGCTGCTGATGCTGATGATACTGATCACGATGATGATGACTCTGATGCCGATGCCGATGATTCTGATGATGCTGATTGTGATCATGACAATAATGAACCTGCAGCTGATGATGATGACGATTGTGCTGCTGCTGATGATGATGATGCTGATGCTGATGATGATGCTGACGATGATGATGGTGGTGGTGGTGATTATGATGATGCTGACGATGATGATGATGCTGCTGCTGATGATGCTGCTGCTCATGATGATGATGATGATGATGATGATGATGATGATGATGATGGTGCTGCTGATGATGCTGCTGCTGTTGATGATGATGATGATGCTGGTGATGATGAATGTGATGATGACCATGCTGATGCTGATGATGACAACGATGATGATGATCATGATGCAGATGATGCTGATTATGATGATGATGCTGATGATGATGATGCTGCTGATATTGATGATGCTGATGCTGTTGATGATGATGTCAGTGCCGATGCTGATGATGATGATGATGATGATGATGATGATGATGATGCCGATGCGGATGCTGCTGATGATGACGACGATGCTGATGATGACGATGACGATGCTGATGACGATGATGCTGACGTTGAGGATGATGCTG
>CAUYUJ010021805.1:0-7500 GCA_963575745.1 Prorocentrum cordatum | reverse complement strand
CGTGGTCGTGCCGGCGGACGAGCTGATTAGTTCAGACAGTGGCAAAGCGTCCTGGCGTGCCTATAGGCCTACCAAAAATTGTTCTAAGAACCTTTTTGCGGTTTCCACGAAGTGTTCTTAGAACATGTCTGGCTGGCACTGTCTTGCTTTAACGCATCGGGTTTAGGTTCTAGGAACATTGTTTTTGTTCTTAGAACATTCTCGGTTTCTAAGCACATTTCGTGGTAGGCCTATAGGAATCCGGGACGGTCGGTACCTGCTCAATGTGTTGTTAGCTGTGGACGTGCTGAGTCGTGGTTGGTCGTGCTGGCGTTGTGCGTGCCGTTGGCAGTCGTGGCGGGCTGCTGCCCAGGGGCGCTCAGCACCGCCTCGGCGTCCCCCGCGCGAGGGGTCGCCGAGAGGTCTGCCCCACGGGCGGCCGGAGGATAAGTGGCGCAGGTTAGGGTCGTCCCAGCCTGGTTTTTTTCCATGATTCGCTACGCGAAGGGGCCAATCCAATCCAATCCAATCCAATCCAATCCAATCCAATCCAATCCAATCCAATCCAATCCAATCCTCCTCCTCCTCCTCCCCGCTCGTCCTCCTCCTCGAGGGCAGCGCCTCCGCTGCGCGCGTTGAGGCCGCCGCTCCCTCTCCCTCTCTGCCGTGCTCTCCCTCCCCCCCCCTGTCCCTCCCGCCCTCCCGCCCTCCCGCCCCGTCTCCCTCTGCCTCTCCCTCTTCCCGTCTCCCTCTTCCCTCTCCCTCCCGCCCTCCCGCCGCTCCCGTCTCCCTCGCCCCATCCCTCCTCCCCCGCTTCCCTCCTCTTCCCTCCTACTCCTCCCCTTCGCCTTCCTGCCACGTCGCGGACAGCAGCGAGTTCCCTCCTCCTGTGCGCTCCTGCCCTCCTCCCTCCGGCCCTCCTCTTCGCTTCTCCACCGCCGCCTCCTCCTCTCGTCCTGCTCTTCCTCCCCCTCCCCTCCTCCTTCTCCTACTTTTCACGGGCTTCAGAGATTGCGGTCCAGGCTCCCCAAACCCGACGCCCTCCCTCCTCCCTCTTCTCCACCTCCTCCTCGTTCCCCTCCCTCCTTGTCCTTCTGTGCCTTTCCTCTTTCCTCCTCCTCCTCCTCATCATCATCCCCATTTTGGCTCAAGCACTGTTGGCACCAGCAGATGCCTGCCGCCCCGCGCACGCGTCCGTCGTAGTATTTTTGCATCATGTTTACACGCGGGGCTAAGGGCTCCCCGAGTCTCAAGTCCATTCTCTCTTCTGATAATGATATGGGTTCCGATGTTGAGGGCAGGAGAGCTGGTGAGCGGTCGCCATCCAGCGAGATCACGAATGTTGATCTGTGGAAATTCATGAAAGGAAGCTCAACACCAAGCTCAAGAAGGGGCAGAAGGATCTGAGTGCTGTGAATACGACGGCTCATGCAGCTACTGAGGCTGCCCAAAATGAGCACAAGATGGCGGCAAACGCCCTTTGCATTGCCCAGGGTGCGCAGGCAGGTTCTCGTCCAGCGAGTGCAGCTTTGACGTTTGCTTCTAGGGGGGCAGGCCCTTTTCGACCTCATCAACCTGAGGGAGATGATGCTTACACGATGGTGCTTGGTGGGTTTCCTGAGGCCTCGGGTAAGGATGATATGATGTTTTACCTGGACAATCTTTGCTCGATTTTGGATCTTGGGGCCGTCACACGTAGGTGGTGCTCCTCTCCTAATGAGAGTCATGCTGCAGTCTAGGTGATCTTGCTGTGTGGGCCCTCTTGGGAAACATCGTGGGTGTGTCGATCGTGATAGCTTCAATGGAGTGGATCGTGGTAAAGCGAAGCACGTTCCAGTTGTTGTGGGAGATGGTGTTCCTCTGCCGGGACTCAAGTTGGATGAAGAAGCACCAACCATTGGAATAGCGTCGGACTACGTCAACCTTGGTGAACATGCCCATCGTTCTCTCTTCAATGCAGAGGTCCGCAATCGTCGTTTCAACATCGTCTTCCCCCAGCGGGATATCAGGTTTCCTGATGAGATGGGGCGGAGGAAGGTCGTAGCATACATCAATGCCTTGTGGGTCCCAGTTCTCACTGTGGTGGACTTGACACGGAGTTGCTGAACTCTGACCTCGCCGATAATTCAGTATATAAAAGGAATTCAGAGTGAACCGTTCGCTTCGGAGCTGGATTCCGCTTGTCAAAATCCTGGGGCCAGAAGCTCTTTCAGCCCCTTGAATGTGATCACGCTCAGCTGCTGTGGGGTTGCTCTTGGGCAATTCAATGTTTCTTTGCGGGTCTATCTCGGGTGAGTGCGAATGGGACGTGCTTCTTCCGCGGAGGTGTTCGCTGTTTCACACAACCTTTTCAATTATGCTGTTGGGCATTCTGTCATCGCTTTTCCTGTCATGCTGTGCACACGTGGCTGCTCCAAAGTCATCAAGCGGAGGCACTTGCACACTTTGCGTCGTGCACCTTATCGTGTACATCCTCGCGTTTCTATCTTCCCATGCTGATGCATGCATGTTTCTATGATGCATCCTCCTTCATCTTCGGCTATCCCTCGCAACGACACATGCCTGGGGACCCTTGAATCTCGGGTGCTGACTACACTGCTGAATTGGGCCCAACGGAATTCTCGAAGATCAGTATCTTGGTGAATTCTCTCGTGGCATCAGACATTTGCGTGGTGAATGGTTATTCGGATTCGCCGTGCAGTATGGCTGTCTTATCCCTTCGTGCGTTCTGCGGCCAAGCTACTGTGCCTACTCGGTTTGCATATGGTTCCTCTCTCGACCTCAGTGCTGTCTCCTAAATTTATGGCGTCGTGATTTTGAAGGCTCGGCGCAGTAGAGTTCGGCAGACCAAATTCTTGCCGCTGCCGCTGCCCTCGCGGATCATTGGATGCTGATCGCGCAGTATGAATGTCAACGTGTGCGTGTCTGGCGCGAAAATAAATCTCTAGGCAGGCGAGTTGAGCAACCTGGGGAGTTCGCGTGCCAAGTGGCGACGACGCTTTCTTCGGATGTGCCGCTGGCAGATTTCCCATTTATTTTTGGAAAGGCTGCGGTGTCGAATGGGAAGAGTAGGAGTGCTCGAGCTGCTGCGCGTTTGGATCGCGTTCGCCTTCATGTCTTGGAGGCTGCCTGGAGGCAGGCGGCAATCCAGGGCGATAATTTGAAGTTTGCTCGTAGAGCGTGGGCTGAGGGCGCCGTCTACGCGATCGAATGCACTGGGAAATGCTCCAGGCTGTGCCGGGCAACCTGCGTGCTGGCGGCGGGGGCAAGAAGGTCGCGGGAGACTCGGGCAGACTGGCCCTGCTCATTCGTGAAGCAGAACGCTGGCTCATCGCCAATCCGTCGGAGATAGTGGATGAGGATCAGAAGTTTTATAGCAAACAGTCCGCCGAGTCCCGCTCCGGTCTCTTTAACGTCCCCGCTTGGGTCTATGACAAGTTCGACTTGGGCGACGCGCGCAGCGTCTCCCGCCTCCTTGAACGCACTTTGCAAGTGGGGCCCCGCGAATCCTGCTGCTCTGAAGGCGTGGTCGTGGCTGGGATGTCGCGGGCTCTCGCCGGACAGGGCGCCGCCGCCCTCCCCGACGTGCCGGAGACTATCGATGGTGGGGGTATGGGGCCTGGGGCCTATGGCAGAGCATGGGTAGAACAATTCGATGGCCCGTCGTCACCAGCCTGATTCTGGATGCGGGTGCGCACTGTGCGATGCTACCGGGAGGGAAATGGTCATTTTGTCTCATCGTCTCCTTGCGGGAAGCTCTTCGGTAGATGCTGAATGACGCGGGCTTCTTCGTCTGCTTGAACTGGCTCTTGGTCATCGCAATGAAGATGTGCGCTATGACTTTGTCGTCGCAGGGGATTGTGGCCCTGTCGTGAATCAGGTAAGTGGGCTCTGGACTGCAGGGTCATCGTTCTTGGGCTCATTATGCGTCGGCGTTGGCTCTCGTTGCTAACTTAGCGAGAGTTCGCATCCGTCATGCCCGCCGCTGTTTCCGTTGGGTCGCAGACTTCCTGGCTACCGTGCTCCCCATCGCACTTGGCATTAAACTTTCACGTGCTCACTGCTGCCCGTGCATGGCGGAACGTTCATGCGGATGAGCACCAGGCGCGTCTCCCTGTGGCCCTGCCGCCCAAGCAGGTTGGTCGAGAACCCGTTATGGGTTTTGACTGAGGCAATCGACAGGGATCTTCGAGGTGAGTCTTCTACGGTCATCCCACGTCGTCTTCCACTAGATCAGTCTCGCGAGGTTCAGCAAAACCGGCAATGCTTCGCGGATCGACTTCTCCATGCTGCTGCCGCTCGAACGGCTGCCCAGAGGGCTGTGTGCAATTTGGCTCTGGTTCCAAACATCAGCGTGGTCGCGTGGTCCAGCTGACTTCGACCGCTGACGGCTATGCCCGTGTCGCCAAAATGGTGGAAGGGGCGCTACTTGAATCCATCGAGGATAAGCTCGCGGACAGCGCGCCATGGCAGTCTGCGTCTAGAGAGGGGCACCGCGTGATGGATGCGGTGCTCATCGTCATGTTGCTGGCGCAGAAATTCATGCAAGGCGGCGTCGGGTTCTTGCGTGGATCTGCGGATATGCCGAAGGCTTCTGATGAATGTGCGTATTGTTGTTGCGTATTAAGAAATCGCTACGGCGACAAGGTTTTTCGATGCAATTGCTGCCTGGTTCCTTCGACATCTTCGTTTGATCCGTTCTACCGTTTTAGTGTGCGTCTGGTAGGTGCAGCGGCTGTGACTGCACCGATGATTCGCGGTGCGCCTCGGGAGTCCGGTTGTTGGCGTGCATTTTTCGAGATGGTGCTCGCGGATTGTTTGCGTCCTGCGTGGCTGGTGTGAAAGATGGTCTGGACGTTGCTTTGATTGATGTGGCTTATTGCGGGTTTCACTATTCCAAATGGTGCAGGATGTGCGACGCTAAAATTGCCCCTTTCGTTGCGTGGAGCGGCCGCTGAGATCGCGGGCGCGAGTGAGATTTGACGTCGGTGTCAGGCTGCTTGCTCTGGCGTGGATGGGGACTTCCAAAGGATCGCGCCGAACTGCTGGTGAACATCATGGGGGAGAAACATCTGTGGAGCATACCGTGGCCGGCGATTGAGATCATTTTCGCGACGCAGCGTTGAAGATCATAGGTATTTGGGTGAAGGCACGTGGACAGTATAATCAAGATACCCGAGCTAAGACATTCACGCCTTCTCCCACAATAGGTTCGATTCAGAACATTTTTCGAAGTAGTTGAACACGGGGGCTTTTAGACTCTGTTTTATTCATTGCATCGTGTCATCGACGTGCTTGTGGTGTGCTCCAGTGTAGGAGTTGAGTCGGAGGTCTGCGTTGTCTTTGAGAGCTGGTCCTACCAAGCAGTTTGCGCGACGTAGTCGTTGGCCGAGATTGAAGGATTATATAGATGAAACTTATTCGGGATCGGTGAGATCGTAGATCAAAGACTAAAGGTTGCTGAACATATTCTTGATCTGGATGCCGTTGCCCCGCGCCGTCTCCGCATATCTGCAGGTCACAGTGCGCGACCAACCGCTGCCAACCCTGAGTCGTTCCTGGCTTATGTTCTGACTTGGAATTCCCAGCGACATGCCGTTTCGGAACAAAGAGAGGGACAAACACAAGGGCTCCAGAAGTTTTCCTGGCAATGTATTTGGCTATATCTGTTGACTCGTTTCTACTACCCCCGGAGGGTTCACTGGATGAAGGTGGCCCAGGACAGGAATTTTGGGAGAAGAGGCGAGGATGCATATGTGTCTCGGAGGTTGGGAACCTTTAGAGAGCTATTCTGTGATGATTGTGTATTGCCTTGTCGTCGTCTTCCCCTGGGTTTTAGTGCCTGGTGCCCCGTCTCACCCCCGCTCGTCCGCGTGTAGCTGGACGGCCCCCGTCATTGTGCGCATCCCACCACCACCACCACCACCACCACCACCACCACCACCACCACCACCACCACCACCACCTCTCTCATCTCCCTCGTTCTCCCCCCTCGCCCTTGAACTCCTCCTCTCCTCTCCTCTCCTGTCCTCTCCTCTCCTTTCCTCTCCTCTCCTCTCCTGACCCTCCTCCACCTCTCCTCTCCTCTCCTCTCCTCTCCTCTCCTCTCCTCTCCTCTCCTCTCCTCTCCCCCCCCCGCTTTCCTCTCTCATGCTCCTCTCCTCTCCTCTCTCTCTCTCTCTCTCACGGCCGCACCCCCGGCGAAGCGCGCCCCGAGCAACACGTCCGCGCGGACGCCGCCGCGGGCGCCGCCGCCGCCGCCGCGCGCCGCGCGAGCGCGCCGCCGCCCAGGCGCCGAGGACCCGGAGGACCACCTGGTGCGCGCGAGGGTGGAGGCCCCGCCGGCCTGCCGCCGCGCGCCGCGGCCCCCCCCCAGCCGCAGCCGCCGCCGATCTCGTCGTCGTGGTCGTCGTGGTCGCCGTCGCCGTCGTCGCCGTCGTCGTCGTCGTCGTCGTCGTCGTCGTCGTCGTCGTCGTGGTCGTCGTGGTCGTCGTTGTCGTCGTCCGTTTTGTCGTCGTCGTGGTCGTCGTCGTCGTCGTCGGTATCGCCGTCGCTGTCGTCATAGTCGTCGCTGTCGTCGTCCTTCTCCGCCGTGGAACCACGTGCCGACGACATTTTTGTGTTCGCCCCCGTGGCGTCGCCACGTCGACTGCAATAGAGTCGTTCTGTTTCGTTGTGCCCCTTTGCCACTGGGCGCGCAAAAGTTCGATTGTGTTGCGTTCGCCGGCCACGTTGCGAATTGAGTGGCGCTACTTTTGTTCCCGCCCCGCGGCGCTGCCACGTGGCGAATCGAGTGGAATTTGTTGTTTCGCCCCCCCCTGTCACGTGGCGAGAAGAGTGAGTCTGTATATGTTCGGCCCGTGCGGAACTGCCACGTGATGAGTGGAGTGGAGTTATACTTCATGTTCCCCCCCATGTCGTCGTCGTAGTCGTCGTCGTCGTCGTCGTCGTCGTCGTCGTCGTCGTCGTCGTCGTCGTCGTCATCTGTGTCCGCGTTGGAGCCAAGTGCCGAGTAGATTTTGGTGTTCGCCTTCGCGGCGTTGCCACGCTGAATGCAACAGAGTAGTCTTTTTTCGTTCTGCCGCTCTGCGACGTGGCGCTCAAAGTTGTATTGTATTATGTTCGCCGGCCTGACGTAGCGAATGTAGTGACGCTGTATTTGTTCCCGCCCCGCGGCGTTGCCACGTGGCGAATAAAATGGAATATTGTGAAGGTCTGACGGCCGGTGCCGCCGACCCTGAAAGACATCGACGACGACCAGGAGGGGGAGGAGGAGGAGAAGGAGGAGGAGGAGGCGGAGATAAGGAGGAGGACGGGGAGGAGGATGATGAGGAGGAGGAGCAAAAGGAGGACGAAAAGGACTCCCCCCTGGGACCCCCCCCCTGGGGAGGAGGACGGAGGAGGACGGGCGTGGGAGAGGGGAGGGGAGGGGGAAGAGGACCCCCAGGGACGGATGGGGACTCCCCTCCCCCCTGGGACTCCTCCCCACCTGGGGGGAGGAGGACCCGAGGAGGACCGGCG
>CAUYUJ010021804.1:651879-700896 GCA_963575745.1 Prorocentrum cordatum | reverse complement strand
CCCGCGGTGCCCCGCGCGTCCCACGAGAAACGCTCCGCCCGGCACCTCGACGGCCACCTCCGCGCCGAAGGACACGAAGCCGTCGACGTTCTCAGCGGCCACCCAGGGCCAGCCTGGAGCGGGCTCCCCGCTCGGCTGCAGCGCGCCCGCCACGGTGACTGGTGCCGCCAGCGCCCGACCCACTGGCGCTGCGGCCGCCCCGGGGGCAAGCGCCACGGCGGCGGGCCTCGCGGCTGCCGGTGCCGGCGCGGCCGCGGCCACCGGTGGGGCGGGCGGGGCCGCCCCAGGGAGTGCCAGCTCCCCTGGAGCCGCTGGCGCGGGGCCCCCTCCGGCCACGTCGACCAGCGAGGGGTCCACGAGGGACGGGCAAGCCAGCGATTTGCCGCCCGCCGGCCCCCCCGCACAGCTCATCACAGACAGCGTGGGGAGGAAAGGCCCGTCGGGCAACGGTCCATACCCCGACGCGGCCCCGCCCCAGAGGGCGCTCCCGACCACGGCCGTCGCGAGCAGGCGGCAAAACCCGTAGACGCGGTTCGCCTGGATGACCCCCGCCCTGCCGTCCTGCCCGTGCACGAAATGGATCTCCATCACCTCCGCGTCGGGATTCGTGGTCTCGCTGTAGTCGTCGCAGTCCGAGGTCATCTCGTACCCCGAACGGTATGCGTCCAGTCGCTCCTGGTACACAGCGGGGCCTCTGTCACAAGACATGGGCCGACGGGATCCTCCAGCCAGCGGCTCAGCAGCCATCCTCAATAGGCGGCGGCAATCGGCGACCTGCGGAAGACCTTCGCCTGCTCCAGCGCGAGTTGCGCGAGGTCGCCACCTCCCGGCGAGCGGTCCACCCCCACTGACGCCGCGATGGGCCCCGCTGGCGCCCGTGCGCGAGGCCGCCCGGCCCACGCGACGGTCGCGGCCCCGAGCAGACCGCCCAGCAGGAGCGAGAGGCTCGCCACCCAGGCCAGCTGAGCCCCGCGGCACCCCGGGATGGCCGCGGCTGCCAGGGTGCCCTCGCCGCTGGGGCACGTGCACTGCAGCGGCGGGCAGTGCAAGGCCGGACTGCACCGGCAGTCCGGGCAATCGGCCACCGAGGCCCGGACGACGAAGGCGGTGGTCAGCGCCTGCCCCACGTCGTGGAGCAGCCCCACCAGCCCGGCCTCCATCACCCGGCAAGGTCTCAGCGCAAACAATGAGACCTCAAATGGCCATGGAATGGCAAAGGAGTGTGCACTAATCCATGGCCCTGAAATGCGGCCTCTCTTGCTGTGGCGTCTGGCAATCAACAACGAAGTAGTGAGCAGGAGAAGGCGCAGCAGGATGATGATGATGATGATGATGATGATGATGAGAATCATGATGATGATGGTGATGATGATGATGATGCTGCGGATGATTATGATGGTGATGACAATGGTGATGATGGTGGTGGACTAAGATGAACCAGGGACACGGGCATTTAGGTAACGGCGCAGGAGTGGACGGCTGATAAAGGGGAACCCATTTTCAACTGAACTGACCATCTTCATCTCTACACGTCTGCCTATCAAATTTGTCTTTTCCTGGTAACGTACTCGCAACCTTTAAGATCACCATGGCGTTTCATAAATCTAGATGATAAGCAAACTCATATAACGGAAAAAACTGCTCTGCAACCGCGAGATAATGTTCCGTCTAGACAGTGGTGTTTCCTGTAACCCGTCGTACATTAATGCAGAGAGCAGCACTTATCAGTCATACTACCACATCAGCAGTATGACTTGTATTTCTTCAGTGACTATACTTTACAGCAGTCATAACTTTTACTAAAACAACCTAGGTGTATATCTAGCAGGAATTTCATACGCCTGTTATTCATTATGTAGTCTACAGTCGTTCCCCCATGCCCCTATGATCAACACTGCTAGTACTATAAATAAAAACTAAAAAAAGAAAAAGAAAAAAAATCAGATAAAAAAGGAAAAAGTTAATAAAGCTAGACCTAAGAAAATAAAAACGAAGAAAAAAAAAAATACTGAAGACAAAAGATAAAGAAAAAAAAAAAAAAAAAATAAGAAAACTAATACAAAGAATGAAAAAAAACAGTACTAGCACTCGTACCAGCAACTACGGGTGAGTAGAGGCAATAATCCTGTAATGCTGCAGGAAAAGAATACCACGATCATATTCGTTGGTAGGGTTCGTCTACTTATTAAAGCGATTTGACTGTCTTGGTAAGCGGAACTTGTTACGTGAAGGCTACTGCTTCTGAAGATCGACGGCTCTCACGCTAAATAAGTCGTGACCGGTCTATTCTTTAGTATGGACCAGCTTATAAAACAAATGGAGTATCAATACTAAACCAAAGACATTGGAGTAGTGCTAGTGCTTCTTTATTGCCACGCTGACTCATCATTGACTGGATAGGAGCTACCACGGGTTATGTGAACTGACTACACTTCTTTCCCTCTGGCTATTCTATGAAGCTCTGGACATATTCCTCGTTCCAGCGCATCCCATAAGTGTTTGCTGGGTGACTTCTGACGAACGACAGTGAGGTAACGAACGGAATGAAACATTATCATAAGAAAATTCGCCGGCCCAACGGGCCAGAGGCGTGCTAAGATCTCCGGTGACTGGTTAACAGTATTTCAAAGTTCGCGCGCGCGGAGCGGCCCCTGGGGGCCCCCAAACGAAAAGTGCCCCGGCAAGGTCCCGGGAGGAGCCACCAGAGCACTCCAGGGGAGGGCCATTTTTCGACACCCCTCACGAGGATCGTGGCCTCCGAGGGGGGAGCCGCAATCGACTACCCCCCCTCCCACCCCAAGAGGCCCCCAAAAGCCCCCCAAGAAGCCCTGGGGGCCCCCAAGACGCCGCTAGGGAGGCCCACGAGACTCCCAAGAGGTCCCCAAGAGGCCCCCAAAAGGTCCTAAAGAGGGCTCCAGGGCCGGCGGAATGAGCGAAGCGATTAAATAACGTAAGGCTTGGAGCGGCCACAGGGAACGAAGTGTAATCAGCCTAATACAGTTAACTCGTGGTAGCTACCATCCTATGTATGGTGTGTCCGCGTGGACATACAAGACGCATTTACACTCTTGGCACTTCATTTTGTCTGTAAGCCAAGCAACACTGAATAATAGACGGTTCAAGCCTTATGTAGCTTGGGAACCGCCGATCTTCAGAATCAGCAGCTTTCAAATAAGGTCATTCGCTTACTAGGACAGAGGATTCAATCTTCATAAGCAAGACAATGATGCCAAATTTTACTATCCTGGCATTCTATTTCCATCACATTGCAGAACTCTTGCCCCTGTTCGCCAGTAGTTGCTATAATTAATACTACGGTTGGTTACACTATGGGGGGAGCGGGGGAGGGCAACACTGATGTTTAATGATGAATATAGCCGGCAAGGATCTTCATACCCCCCCCAACACTGGGAACGAATTACCAGCTCGACGTCCTTATTGACAGGTGACCGGGGCCCCACCAATAGCGGACAATAAGTAATTATCCACGGTACCCGCCGCGCAACAATGACGGCGACGGCTACGATTAGGATTGCGACCACGACCACAACACGACAATTCTTATGACTACAAATACGACTGCATCCACGACTACGATTGCGACTACAATCCCGACTGCGATTACGACTACAACAACGACGACGAGATGAAAGAGGAGATTGTGAGCAACGCTTTCGGCGAAACATGTGCCGATCTAAATTACAATCCTCTTACAAACGTGCTCAACATTCCTCTGTCGCAAGGGTATCCCAAGGAGCATTAGTCCCCAGGAGAAAGAACCCCCCAACATTATCCAGCCCGCCCAGCAATAGAGGTAGAATAACCAGCGCCACGCCGACGACGACGACGATTACGACTGCGACTGAAGCAAATCCTCTCGCGTGTAGGGTCGCCCATATTGGATGATTCCCTGGGGGAAGAGACTCTCAACAGTATCCAGCCCGCAGTATCCAGCCCGCCCAACAATAGAGGGTAAATCGTTTCCGTCGCGACGACGACGACGACGATAACGACCACGAGGAGCAGAAGGAGAACGAGGAGGAGGATGATAATCAGGAGGAAAAGGAGGACGAGGAGGAGGAGGAGAAGAAGGAGGAGGATGCGGAGGAGGAGGAGGGGTGGCGTTGGAGGAGCAGAAGGAGGAGGGTCGAGTTAGGAGGGTCGAGTTTGTTCCCTGCCGCCCTGCCGAGAGAAACAGAGGGGTATCAAAACTAAAGACCCTTCGAGGTCACTTCAGCATTGAGCTAGATCTTAGTGGGTTAGTTTCCATGCGGGGTAGTGATATTAGAACGATATTGTCTTCAAGAGCGTGGGGGCCTTGGGCATTTCTCTAATGATGCAGTTATCAACTTTATGAGAAGAATTGATACATGATTCCAGTGGATGATTAATTTATTACATAATTGTTGATGCCCAGATCGGGTATTCGGACACAGCGTTTATTACTGCTTCTACTATCATGTTATCCAAACGTGATGCATGCCTGTTCGATGATATGTAATGTGATGCCTGATTGTTGAAAACAAATACTTGTTTCAACAATTACCTATACTAGTTGGGAATGAATTAATTGATTAACAATACACCAATGCCAATACACCACTGCACCATTACACCGAGATCTTTCGGGGGGACTCCCCCCTCAGCAGGCTGGTCAAGCTGGCGGTTGGCTGGACGGGCTGCTGAGGGTATTTCTGGACGCCCCCCGAAGGATTCTTAGGGGGCGGGTTCACCCCTCCACCATCAGCAGCCGAACCCCCTCCCTCAGCGGACTGGTCCAGCTGGCTGCTGGCTAGACGGGTTGCTGAGGGTGTTTCTGACCCCCCCCAAAGATCCTCGGGGGGGGGTTGCCTGACCCCCTCCCTCAGCAGACTGGTCCAGCCGGCAGCTGGCTGGACGGGCTGCTGAGGGTATTTCTGACCCCCACCCTAAGGATCCTCAGGAGCGGGTCTTCGTCCCCCCGCCGCCCCCGCCCCCCCCAGGCACTGATCCAGACAACCAGCCCGACCCCCCCCTTCTCAGCAATGCAACGCCCTAGAAAAAAACGTGCGCCGTTCCCCAGACTGGTGAATGGTGTAATCCTCACACCGTTCCCCAAAATGGTGCAATGGTGTAAAACTTGACGCTTGACCCTACCCCCGAAATTTTGTAATGGTGTAGTGGTATAAACCGCATCCCCTCTTCAATATTGGCGTCATGATGTGATACTGTAAGGGTGTAGACATTTAGATATTACGTCATTTTCAACATGGTGTAACGGTTTAGTGGTGTAGGTCGCGCACCACTTCCAAATGGTGTACTGGTGTGATATTAAATGATACTGGAAAGAAACCCCAATCACAGCTTTTCCCAACCCTCCTGCGTTGGGTACTCGTTTTGAATAGAGCACTGTGGTCTCCACCTTCCTCCTTCTCCTCCTCCCGCCTCCTCCCGCCTCCTCCCGCCTCCTCTGGGGGGCTGCGATCTGTGAAGCTGTCGCCACTTTCGAGGGCTGCTGGGGGGCCCAGCGGAGTGACGCCCTACGGGGACTCAGATTAGACCTCGCCATCCCTGGTGGGGCTGCGATCTGAGAAACTGTCGCCACTTTCGAGGGCTGCTGGGGGGCCCAGCGGAGTGACGCCCTACGGGGACTCAGATTAGACCTCGCCATCTCTGGGGGGGCTGCGATCTGTGGAACTGTCGCCACTTTCGGGGGCTGCTGGGGTGCCCAGCGGAGTGACGCCCTGCGGGGACTCAGATTAGACCTCGCCATCCCTGGTGGGGCTGCGATCTGTGAAACTGTCACCACTTTCGAGGGCTGCTGCGGGGGGCCAGCGGAGTGACGCCCTACGGGGACTCAGATTAGACCTCGCCATCCCTGGGGGGCTGCGATCTGTGAAACTGTCGCCACTTTCGAGGGCTGCTGGGGTGCCTAGCGGAGTGGCGCCCTACGGGGACTCAGATTAGACCTCGCCATCCCTGGGGGGCTGCGATCTGTGAAACTGTCGCCACTTTCGAGGCTGCTGTGGGGGCCCAGCGGAGTGACGCCCCACGGGGATTCAGATTAGACCTCGCCATCCCTGGGGGGCTGCGATCTGTGAAACTGTCGCCACTTTCGAGGGCTGCTGGGGGGCCCAGCGGAGTGACGCTCTACGGGGATTCAGATTAGACCTCGCCATTCCTGGGGGGCTGCGATCTGTGAAACTGTCGCCACTTTCGAGGGCTGCTGGGGGGCCCAGCGGAGTGACGCCCTACGGGGATTCAGATTAGACCTCGCCATCCCTGGGGGGCTGCGATCTGTGAAACTGTCGCCACTTTCGAAGCTGCTGGGGGGCCCAGCGGAGTGACGCCCTACGGGGATTCAGATTAGACCTCGCCATCCCTGGGGGGCTGCGATCTGTGAAACTGTCGCCACTTTCGAAGCCTGCTGGGGGGCCCAGCACAGTGGGCACCCACGGCGGATTCAAATGGGACCTCGCCATCCCTGGGGGGCTGCGATCTGTGAAACTGTCGCCACTTTCGAGGCCTGCTGGGGGGCCCGGCACAGTGGGTACCCACCGCAGAATCAAATGGGACCTCGCCATCCCTGGGGGGCTGCGATCTGTGAAACTGTCGCCACTTTCGAGGCCTGCTGGGGTGCCCAGCACAGTGGGTACCCACCGCGGACTCAATTGGGGAACCCCCCTCCCCCCCCCCCCGCTCATTCCATGGGTGGCTTGCGCTATCTGAAAACGTTGAAGCCCACTTTCTTACCTCGCTCGTCGCTGCGTGCCAGCTGGGGGGCTGCGATCTGTGAAACTGTCGCCACTTTCGAGGCCTGCTGGGGGGCCCAGCACAGTGGGTACTCACCGCAGACTCAAATGGGACCTCGCCATCCCTGGGGGGCTGCGATCTGTGAAACTGTCGCACTTTCGAGGCCTGCTGGGGGGCCCAGCACAGTGGTAACCCACGGGGAATTCAAATGGGACCTCGCCATCCCTGGGGGGCTGCGATCTGTGAAACTGTCGCAACTTTCGAGGGCTGCTGAAAGGCCCAGCACAGTGGGTACCCACCGCGGATTCAAATGGGACCTCGCCATCCCTGGTGGCCTGCGATCTGTGAAACTGTCGCCACTTTCGAGGCCTGCTGAGGGGCCCTCACAGTGGGGACTCTCACCGCCGACACGTCAGACAAGACCTCGCCATCCTTGGGTTGCTTGCGATCCTGTGAAACTGTCGCCCCACTTCCGCCGTGCTTGCTGAGGGCTCCAGCACAGTGGGTACTCACCGCAGACTCAGATTAGACCTCGCCATCCCTGGGGGGCTGGACCGATCTGTGAAACTGTCGCCACTTTCGAGGGCGGCTGAGGGGCACAGCACAAGTGGTGCTTCCCGCACGTCTTTCTCCTGCTTTTCGTTCCCGGCTCCCCATGTCCTCTTCGAGCCTGTAGTTGTCGCCCCTCGTTCTTGTATGGTTCTCCTGCGCATTATGCCATTGGCGCGTGTCCCAAGTAGCTTACATATCAAACAACGGATCCTGCAATTTGATTGTCCGTGCAAGTTTCGGCCAACTCCTCGTTTCCCATGATACAAATGGGTTGGGTACGTCACAGGGTAATTTTAGAGCTATAGGGCTATAGGGCGATGGGGCTATAGTGCTATGGAACTATACATCCCCAAGACGAGCATTTTTTCCTCTTGGGCCCGGAACGACGGCTTGAACTCTCGAGCAAACGCGCATGAGATAACCGCCGTCGGATCCCGTGAAGTTCGCGCGGATCCAATTGTGGCTTTGGCGTGTGCTTCGGTGGATCCGATTTCCGTCCGCGCGGATCCGATTTCGGATTTGCTGGATCCGTGTTCGGTCTTATTTTTTACGGCGGATCCGATGTTTATCCCGTTATATTTACAACATTGAATAAAACAGGGGACCGGGAGAAATCGGATCCGCGGACCCCGGAACCCGCCCGTGTTAAGATTCTACGGGGGAAGGGAGTTCGGTCATTAACTTCCAACTCATCATCGCCATTTGCACCTCAAGAGGAAAAGCTTTCGTCCTGCGTAAGTAGGACTATCGGGGGACCATGGGGGCAAAGTCTATAGGGCTATAGAGCTATAGGGCTATAGGGCCATAGGGCTATTGGGCTGTAGGGCTATAGGGCTACAGGGCTATAGGGCTGTAGGGCCATAGGGCTATATGGCCATAGGGCTATGAGTCTATAGGGCGATAGGGCGATAGGGCTATAAGACCATATGGCTGTAGGGCTATAAGGGGTATAGGGCCATAGGGCTAGAGGCATACATATATATATATATAGAGAGAGTTATAGGGCTGTAGGGCTATAGGGCTATATGTTATAAGGCTGTAGGGCTATAGGGCTATAGGGATATAGGGCTATGGGGCTATAGGGCTATAAGGCTATAGGGCTACAGGGCTACAGGGCTATAGGGCTATAGGACTACAGGGCTATAGGGCTATAGGGTTTGAGGGCTATAGGGCTAAAGAGCTCTAAGGCTCTAGGGCTATAAGGCTGTGAGGCAATAGGGCTATAGGGCTATTGGGATATGGGGCTATAGGGCAATAAGACAATAGGGCTATAGTGCTATAGGGTTATGGGGCTATAGGGCTATAAGGCACACGGGCACCGGGGCGGGTCGCGGAAATCGGTGGCACACGTCGCCTGACAGTATGAATCCGCTAGAACCCCTAACAGAAGCAAGCTCTGATTGGGGAATTGTCCAACATGGTGTAATGGTGTAGTGGTCAAGGAACAGATCTAGATTGCCCCAAGTGGGACGACCATCGGACCTGGAGGGTGAAAAGCGTACTTAGAGCGTAAGCGCAGCGGGGTGTTTTGGGACTCAAAAAAGCCCTTGCCAAATGAAACTTTTGATTCCGGACGACCATCGGAACCAGGAAAAGACACTGCACTTAGAGCGCTTTAGTGCAGCGAAAATTCCTTGGCCTCGAAAAGCCTCTGCCTGAGGATACATCATGGGCCGAACCGAAGGATTTGGGCTTCCGGTGGACTTGAGAGCCTCTGGGCCTCTTGGGAGCCTCTTGGGGCCGTCTGTGGGCCATCTTGACCTGTCTTGGCCGTCTGGAAGTCATGTTGGGCCGTCCTGGCGGCCTCGAGGGCCGTCTTGAAACCATCCTCGGCCGTCTCGGGACCATCGTGAAGGGTCCTGGGGGCCCCAGTGAACTGTCTCGGGGCTCCCTCGGGCTCCCTTGGAGCAATCTTGGTCCGCCTGACGCATTCCGACGCCGTCTAGTGGGCACTCTGGGAGGTCTCCGGGGCCGTCGTGGGAGACTCTAGGACGCTTCTGGGGCCGTCCTGTGGCCTTGTAGGGCTCCCCTTGGGGCAAGCTTGGGTCATTTGACGACCATCCGGAAGCCTCGGAAGCCGCCCATCGGAAGCGAAAAAGCATGGTTTCACAAAGGTTGTTCAATGATTTTGGCAGCTTGGGGTCCTCTTGAAAGCGTCTTGGAGCCAGAACCCTCTTGACAAATCAATGAAGTTTGCCTCTCGAGGCACTTTCGCGGGCCCTGTTGGACCCGTTCGCGAGGTCCGCGGTATCTCTACTAACCGGCTTGTGGCCATCCAAGAAACCTCTTTGGCCACGTCGGTCCGTTTTGGCGGCCACTTTGCGTCCTCTGGGGCCGCCCTGGAGGCCCATGGGGGCCTGGAAAATCGCTCGGAAAGGGGCCCGCCGGCCCCAAGGACTACGTTCGGGTGGTGGTGGTCGTTGTGGTAAAGGAGTTTTGAAATGGGGGGTGCCGGGGCCCGGATACATATATACATATAGCATGTTAAGTGATAGTATCTACTACCTCGGTATAGAGTGGAATATACTATCATGGAATGCTCAGCCGTATTATATCAAATTATGATTCCACCGTATGCCGCATGTTATTACATTACATTGAAGTACATTGTATTGCGTTGTGTTCCACTGCCGTACATTACATCATGTTGCATGATGCGTCATCAATGTGATTGTGATATGTTCCGTTATGTGATATTGATTGCATTCTATCGTCTGTTAATATGTACTAGTTTACTATATGGCATCATATTATACTGTATTATATTGGATTAACACATGTCATATTTTAGTGTGCATGTTTCTAGTATATGGTAGATGATGCGTTGTGCTGTTGTTTGAAATTGAACTGTACTTGATTGTATCACATCGCATTGCATTGCGTTCCGCTACTCCAGCACATTCCACTCCATTGCGCTACATTACATGACAATGCGTTGCACGAATGTTACACCACGTTGTATTATGGGGTATTCGACCATACTATGGTATGGTACGTGATTTTGATGAAAAAACACAAAAGGTTTTACTGTATTACCTCATACTGTATTATGGTTTATAATAACACTGTATAGCATATGATAAGACTGCATACTACTTTGAAGTAGTTGGCATTACATTTCATGGTTGCACTTGGTATCAAATCATTAGGTAAATATTTGGACCCATATCCTATGGACAATTTATGATATCATGTTCCATGCTACATGTTATGGTATGCGTTACTCGTTCATGCATTAATGCATTCTAATGTAATATATGTCAGTACAGCGCATGTGCACGCATTTTTTGTGCATACATATATGTCGGCGGTGCCCCGTGGCACGAACTCCCCCCCCCGCCTTCCCGGGGGGGTTCGTACAGGGCGCACCGGGTGCCGCCGACGACCTGGAACCCCGCCTCTCCCTCTTTCTGGGGGGTTTTGTACCGGGCGCACCGGCGCCCCCCCCCTGTGGTAGTGGGGTGGCGGGTTCCTGTGGGAGTGCGGGGGGGCTTCTGTGGGGGCGGGGGGGGGCTGCGTGGGAGCGAGGGGGGTGGGTCTTTGGGGCGTGGGCGTGGGGTGGGAGGGAGGACTAGATGCATGAATGGAGGTACGGATGGATGGACGGATCGACGGACGGATATGAGATAGATGGTCCAGGGTCTGGCCCCCCCCCCATGCTGATGCCATCGGGCCCCCCCCCCGCGCGATGGGCCCCCCCCCACTGTGGGCGTGGCGTGGTGGCCCCCACCCGCCCCCACTGTGGGCGTGGGGTGGTGGCGGCGGCGGTCGTCCTCGTGGTCGTCGTCGTCGTCGTCGTCGTCGTCGTCGTCGCCGACGCCGCCGTCGCCGACGCCGCCGCCGTCGTCGTCAGCGTTCGTCGTCGTCGCCGACGCCGCCGTCGCCGACGCCGCCGCCGACGCCGTTGTTGGACCCCCGCGGGTGGTTTCGTACCGGGGCGCGCCGGCGGGGCGTCCCGGGGGTTTCGTACCGGGGCGCACCGGCCCCGGGGAGGTTCGTGCATCCCAGGGGGTTTCGTACCGGCCTGGACCGGCGGTGCGGCCAGCACGAAGACCCCAGGACGAGCGATTCCGGCGGGGGGGTTCGCTCCGCACCGGGCATCGCCGACATATATATATATATATATATATATATATATATATATAGATGTATATGAATGTGCGTATGTGAATACATCGATATATGTGTATATGTATATATACACACTTACACATACATACATACACACATACGTACACATATATATATATATGTATACACATTTATGTATGTATATATATATATATATACGATGCCCTGCAGCGAACGGTGTCGAACAGCGTCAACGGAAATCGTATTCGCATCCATTCTTTCCGTCGCCAACTGGATCGTCCAAGCCCCTCACACAGACCCGGAATCCACGATGCATGGCCGATTCATCGGCGATAAGGCCCCGATGGGGAGCAGGCTTCGGCCCCCAGGCCCCGATCGGTGAGGAATGGCCGACTGGGGGTCGACGCCCCTCCCAACCCCCCCAAGACATCTGAAGACGCGCTTTCTTTTTCCAATCCACGGGGCCAGAAGCCGACCACTTCCCTGGGGGTAGCTCTTCGCCCCGGGGCCATTTTTGACTTGCCTGGGGGCCGGGAGCGCCCCGCAAACCAGAAATCATTGAAAAAAAAGCTGGATCGAAAATATGAAAAGACTATTATGTTCAACCCAAGCGCTTTCTGTCAAAGGCCCCCGATGCGTGGTCCTGTCGGCGCCCCTGGCTTCCCCAGAACTCCGACGTCATGTCTGTTTCGCGACGTCGACCGACCGTCGACCAGCGGGCTGGACCCCTCTGCCCGGCCGTTTCTTGACGGTCCCCGGGCCCAGCGAGGGCCCCCGGAAACGGAAAACAACCCCCCCTCCCCTTCTGATTGTCCCACGACGAGCGGAGCGGGGGCACTTTTTCAGTCACCGGGCGCCGGGTGGTCCCCAAGACAGTATGTTGGATGTACCGGAAGCGAATCGAAGCACGAAAGCGGAAAGGAAAAGAAAAGAGCGAGAGGCGGGGATAGCGCACACACTAACATGGACTGCGGAATCCGTGGCTCTGGCGCGTGGGCGCCGAAACCACTGATCGGGGAACATACCACCAGAAACACGAGGCCACTGCCCCCTGATTCGGGGGCGGAGCGCGTCGATTCGAGATGGAAGCGGGGCCCGTCGCCGATCCACGCGCCCAGATTTTTTATTTGCGCTGCCTTGCGTGGGGGTTCTTGCAGGCAGAAAGTTGCAAAGCCCTGTACGGCAAGTTCGTATCGTGCCGACTTTGGCGTTGGTTTCTGATACCGCGGGGATCGTTCAACCTTGAACAATCTGCCGTTTCCGAAACGTCAGATCGTTCAACATCGGCCCATTCTCGGTCGCCAGCGACATTCCACGTTGAACGCCAGCGGCGGGGTCGCCGCCGGTCGATACGACACGACTCGTACCGCATCTTTGTCACGACGAGCCTCCCCAGAACGCTGGGGAGCGCTGTTCGCGAGCGGCCGCGGACTGGGGCGGAAGAGCTCCTCATGGCCTCCCGGCGGCCGCGGCTCGCGCGCGGGCGGGGAGAGAAGCGAAACCCGCCCCCTTGAGCATCTCTGTTGAATTCGCACTTATCGAGAATGATTATTGTTGATCCCCCCTTTCGGTGCCCATGGTGTTTTTCAGTTGAAGTGGCCCTCCATGGGCTCGCAATCTGTTCTTTACAAGGGGAAACCTTGAGGCTCAGAATGGCCCCCTGGCTCCCGAACAACAACAACATCAACAACAACAATAACAGCAGCAATAGCAACAGCAACAGCAGCAACAACACCAACAACAATAACACCAACACCAACTACAGCAGCCATAACAACAGTCATAACCGCAGCAGCAACAACAACAGCAACACCACCACCACCAACACCAACACCACCAACAACAGCAACAACAGCAACAACTACTACGACTACTACAATAACAACACACATGCTAATACTGTTCACATATATCTGCTCGCGTGCCAGCCAACACATCTATCCTAAACCCTCGATTCCCTCCCTCGTCGTTTTCGATCGTGCCCCTTTGGGGTATATCTTTCCTACCTGCAACGTGGAGTTCGTGCAGCCCTCAAGGCACGGGAAGAGAGGACGGATGGAAGGAGAGAACGCTTTCTTACCGCACCTTGACTGGCAGAAATTGCCAAACTCTTCCCTCAGGGGGGACCCGCGCCCCCTCAAAATCCCCCCTCTCCCTTTCCTACAACCCTTCCCCCCTCACCTCGCCCGGTAAACCCCCTCCTCCTCCCCTCCCCCCCTGCCTCTCTCTCTTCGGCTTCCACAAAGTAGGGGGGGGAGGGGAGAATTTCAAAACCCTCTCTCCCACCCACCAACACGCCGCCGGCAAATGACAACGGCGAGCGTCGAAGCCAATGACGGCGACGACGACGAGCGCCAGCGCCGAACGACAGGCTCGAACCAGCCCCCCCCCCCCTCCGCGGAATGCACATGTGCTGCAACTGCAATGCAAATGCATCGCAGTGCAAAGCAATGCAGCACAACAGGATGCAATGCAACGCAACGCAATGCAACGCAACGCAATGCAATACAATGCGATGCAATGCACTGCAATACAATGTGTGCCTCGTCACGTGGCAACGCTACGAGGCCGAAACATACTTTCCGCTCCACTCGCCACGTGGCAACGCCTTGGCGGGCGACAACATACTATTCCGCCCTACTCGTCACGTCGCAGCGCCGCGGGGGCCAGAAAAAATACTACTCTTCCACTCTATTCGCCACGTGGCACCGCCTGGCGGGGACCGACAAAATACTGTTCCACGATTCGTCTCGTGAAAACGCCGCGGGGGCCAACAACAAAGATGCTAAACCACTCCGCGCGACACATGCCAACGCCCGGGGGCGCGAAGACACAACATTCCGTCCACTCTACTCGTCACGTGGCAGCGCCACGGGGGCCGGAAAAAAAACAAGATTCCACTCCGTTCGTCACGTGGCAACGTTGCGGGGGCCGAGAAAAACTACTATGCCACGCCAATCGCCACGTGGCAACGCCTGTAGGCGCGAAGAGAAATATTCGATTATAGCCGTCACGTGGCAGCGCCGCGTGGACGGAAAAAACCTTTGTGCCACGACGACGACGACGAGGGCGACGATGACGACGACGATGACCAGGGCCAGGGAGGCGAACAACAACAATTCAATCCGATTCTCTTCGTCCTTCTTCCTCCCTCTTCCCTTCTCCCTCCTTCCTCCCCCTTCTTCCCTTCTCCCCCTCCCCTCTTCCCCCCTCCTGACCTCCTCACTCCTCCTTCCTCCCCTTCTTTAATGATTTCATAAATGCGCTCGGCGACGTCGGTTCCGATCGATTCAGTGAGATGGATAGATCGGTGGACAATGAGACCAATAGATACGTGATAGGCACTTGTCCTGGTGGTTATCCCGATAGCTGTTCCGATGGTTGTCCCGCTGATGGTCCCAACGATTTTCCCGATTGTTGTCCCGATGGTTGTCCCGTCTCGGTTGGAGGGGTAAGGGGGGTTGGGCTTGACCCCCCCCTCCCCTTCCCGGGGGCGGAGGGGGGGGGGAAGGGGGGGTTTGAACCCCCCCCCTCCCCCACTTTCTCCCAGCCGCGTCAGAAGACGCTCTTTCGATTGAAGGAATCGGCAATGGGGAGGGGGGAGGAAGCACGAGAGTAGCAAGAGGGGGCTAGGAGCAGAGACCACGTGGCAAAACTAGACAAGCAGATCGGGCGGGCAGACACTAACGGGCGGGTCGGGAAGGCGCGCCCAGGCGACCAGGTCGAGCAGGCGGGTTGCTGAAGCGTGGTTCCTGCATGAATCGCGAGGAATTCTCAAGCGATAGCGCGATGTCCAAGTAACTCGTGAGAAAAGCCAAAACGAGAGCGTGATTCCTGAGTGTCGAGGGCGCGGCGCCAGAATACATTGCCAGGAAGTCCCACGCGAGAGTGCGAATCGTACATCATGTGTGAGGAGGTCCCACGCGAGAGCGCAGTTTGGGAATAAAGTGTGAGGAAGTATCAAGCGGGAGCCGCTGTTGTTGTAAACCGGGGGCCAGGGGCACAATTTGAGGAGGAATACCTTCCCTGATAAAAACATGGTGCGAACCCGAGATGGGCACTTCAATTGAAAAACGCATATGCTACCGGAAAGGGGGGATCAACAACAATTATTCTTCAGAAGTGAATCATTATAATACTGTTCGCTCATCTGTGCTCGCGTGCCATGCAACATGTCTATCCTAAATCCTCGGTGCCCGCCCTCTTCGTCTTCGATCGTAACCCCTTGGGGGTATTTCTTCCTTACCTGCCACGTGCATATCGTGTAGCCCCTGAAACAATGGAAGAGAGGTCGGATGGAAGGGGGACGGGGAAGGATGGACCGCACGAGAGAGACTAGCAGGAGGGGGGCTAGGAACAGAAAACACGTGGCAGAACCAGACGGGCAGATCGGGCGGGCAGACCCTCGCGGGCGGGTGGAGATGATCATGATGATGCGAAAGAGACTGGGTGTGCGCCGATCTCGACATGCATAGCTTGAGCCTGAGCAGCCTGGACCTCCGTGCACCTGGCGCGAGCAAGCTGAACATGATAGGAACATCAACGATGACGAGCATGACGAAAACGGCACGATGGTTGCAGGAAAGTCACGGATCGACGGGCAGTCCACAGTGCAATACGGCTGGCCACATGGGGCTGGGGCCTTCGGCCTCCGGCAGGCTACAGGGCGAAACGCGTCCAGCGCGCACCGTGGCTCTCCTCAGTGCGTCAGCTCTGGCAGCGCCTGCTGCTGAGACAGCCCGCGCTTGTCGAGCTCCTCCAGGGAAAGCGGAGGAGGGAAGAGGGAAGGGCGGAGGGAAGGATGCTAACGAGGGAAGGAGGAGGAAGAGGTGATGGAGGGCCCGGTGGTGTGAAGGCGAGAGCGTGGGACGGAGGGAGGGAGGGAGGAAACGTGATAGTTTGGGATGTGGGGAGGATAGGAGTGGGCAGGTGGAGGAGGTGTCCCACACTTCTCCCTGACCCAGGGCCCCCGGCTCCTCCAGCTGTTTCTGGCAAGTCCTGACCTTCATACTGTCAGGGCCCACCGTGTCCAAGAAACCGTTCAAAGCGCTCTGCAACAGCTCCTCGCCGGGCACGGCTTTGGCAGAAAGGGCCCGAGACCAAACCATGGATATCATCGGCATGATAACTTTGATTACTAAATCGCTCTTCCACACAACACGCTTCTGCCACGCAGTCTCGCACCCCCTGCCCACCACGAAGCGGATTTTGCCACGCACAAGCGTTTTGTTCTGAAGCCCCTAATTTCATCTGATTGTCAGGCGGCTTGGAATCCAACGACTTGCAATTTTCGTCGCGCGGCATTCCAAATCGCATAAGGTTGAAACTCCAAGCGGTTTTCCCTTTTCGGGATGCGGTCTTCGTTTATTCAACGGCGCAGTTCTTAAACATACAGAAGCAACGATCAACGTAACAAGTCCTTTGCATACATATGCAGATATATTTCGACAGTAGCGTACCGATGATGCCGAACTGGTGAAACTACTGCTTACCTGCAACAACTAACCTTGATACCGAAACGGCAGCTCAACTTATCTAGCCTTATATAGATATAGCCGATCGATGGCTCGGTGCAAAAGGAACCAACAAAATCATGGAGAGCAATTGGCGGGGGTGCAATCCGCCTTGCAGAACTTGAAGTCCTCAATTCCATTGATCGCCCAGTCATCCCGCCCTCCCACCCACAATTTGTTTTGCAAAACCTGTGGGGCCGCGATTTGTTGACTAATTGGGACTGGCTGGCGCACCTCTGCGGCCGCGCTAGCGCGCGCAAGCTCGTGCGCAGAACGGCCAGCGCGTCTCAAAAGCCTCGCTGGCGAGCGGTCACTCCAAAGTGGGTCGGTGACCCAGGCGGGCGCCGTATCATGATGACTTTGGCAACGGCAGGAAACGGTGATGATAGTAGCGATAGTGGTGGTGATGGTGACGATGACGACGGCAAGGCCAACGACGGCACCGATGCTGGTGACGACGATGACGTTGATGATATCCATCTGCGGCGCTGGCGAGGGTGATAATGAGGAAGTGCGCGCGCAGAAGTGCAAGACACCTGGCATACTTGCTCCTGGGCGGCAATTATGTATATATATATGTATATACGTGTGTGTGTGTGTGTGCGTGTGTGTGTGTGTGTGTTTGAACAACTGTATCTTGAAATGTTTCGATCGCCGCTGATTTAAAATGACTTCAACACGCGTGGCGGCGTTTGCGTGTGGCCCGCATGGTGGCATTTGATACGGATCCGCGCACTGAGCGCATGTTGGGTCAACGCGGATGCACCGCGTGGCTCTGGGCGAGCCTGTTACGTTCCGACCGTTCTCCTCAGACTTCAGCAAGTTCGCGCGCCGCGCAGAGAATCCGCAAGAGTTGACGAACACCTGAAGTACTTTGATGTTCTGTCGTACAGAACTAATAAGTGTGGTGTGATGTTGACATGTGCACGTGCATGCGGACTTCGTGTAGTTTATTGCAACGGCTTAATGAGGCATAATCTGTTGAGGTGAAGGAGTGTGCGTGCATGGGTACAACTTGAGGGGAGTCAGAAGGGGGTCGATAACCAGCCGCCTAGGGTGATACGAATCACAATTTGTAAAGTGAGCGATGAAGCAGACTCAAATGTTATTTGCAGTGTCCCAACGGGGCTGGTAGCCCCGGGGGAGGGTGGTGGAATCTATTTTTTTGAACGGACAAGGGATGTTTAAATGCCTTGGAGTGGCCAGCCCAAATGCTCGGGCAAACATCGCATACATCAGCCATAACACCTTGGTACAACTCAACTGGCGACATGGCGCGGCCACCCTGATCATGCAGATCCATGGCTCATGGGGGTGAGTAGAGATGGTGACGACCACGTCGGCTACGACGATGCTGGTGGCTATGATGACGAAGGCGACAACAACAACGCTGATAATGACGATGGTGACGGTGGCGGTGGTTTGTGATGGTGACGGCACCGTTGGGCATGATGCTGAATCAGTCATGTGCCAAGCATATCCATATTACTGCAACGTACAAGGCATTCTTTGTACACGCGCCTCAGGCTCGCCTGACAACGGCTGTGCCGCGCCAGGGTCGCCGAGAAGCAGTTGACTGCGCAACTTCTTTTGGTCTCCTTTCTGGTCTAGGACTGAGTATGCCCACTCTTTCGGGCACCCCTGGTCCAGTCCGTCTCCACCGTTTCGGCGTGTGGTTGGGTATCCTCTTCAGGACCTGCCACAACCAACTACACGGGGCAGGCCGACGCTGTCACGATTGACACCTCTGTTTCCGACTGTGCGAAAACACCACGTGTACCTTTTGAATGCAAAGATACACTGTGTCTGTTCGTATTCTCGGACTCCTTCGTACACACCGAACTTGCCAGAAGATGTCAGGCTAAGCTCTGAGAGCCTGCTGCTTTGGCTTTGGAAGAAGGGAAGAAACAACTGCCCCCTCTTTCGTGACATCGCCGGCAACCGCAGGTAAGCCGGGCGATTGCCCGTTTTTCCCTGAGCGGACACTAACCACGGCCCAGGGGTGTGAGCCACCCGACCCCTGCGTTAGGCGCTCGTGGATAATCACGGCGCGCCTGCGAAACCTCCTATTTGGTATAGCCACCATTGGACTTGGGGCACCACCGGCACTGTTCAGGGTGATCGATGGCCCGTGAGGAACCACCGGCATTGTTCAGGGGGATCAATTTTTCCAATCGTTTGATCATACCCATTGCGCCTGCAGCGCCACCGAAGACAAGCTCCTGGAGAGACTTTCGGCTAATAACCAGCCATCTGCCAAACATATCCATATGAGTGCAAGATGCAAAGCATTCTTTGTACACCCCCTCAGGCTCGCCTGGCAACGGCTGTGCCGCGCCACGGTCGCCGAGAAACAGTTGACTGCGCAACTTCCTTTGGTCTCTTTTCTGGCCTAAGACTGAGTATGCCCACTCTTTCGGGCACCCCTGGTCCAGTCCGTCTCCACCGTTTCGGCGTGTGGTTGGCTATCCTCTTCAGGACCTGCCACAACCAACTACACGGGGCAGGCCGACGCTGTCACGAACGACGCCTCTGTTTCCGACTGTGCGAAAACACCACGTGCACCTCTTGAATGCAAAGATACACTGTGTCTGTTCGTATTCTCGGACTCCTTCGTACACACCAAACTTGCCAGAAGATGTCCAGCTAGGCTCTGAGAACCTGCTGTTCTGGCCTTCGGAGAAGGGAGGAAACAACTGAATCTGATGGTAATGACGATGATGACGATGAGAACGATGACGCCGGCGGTAATGATGACGATTGTGCTGGTAAGGATGATGGGGAGGTACGCGAGCAGAAACCATTACATTTTTGCCCTGGGAAACCACTGCGTCGCGTGACCATATGGTTTGAACACCTATGTCTTGGCACGCTCAAAAAACAACTGGTTACGCAATGCTTTGGACATGCGCGCGCCGGGACGCGCGCGTGATGCCCACATTGCAAAAGTAGAAAAAGGTGGCGGGCGAGCGATGACGGATGGACGTTTCGACATGCGCGCACGTGTGGTCGGCATGGTCTCTTTCGACAGAACGGCAAACCACATACGGTTTTCGAGTGAATTCGGCGAGTGCGCGCGCAAAGACATCTGGTCACTCATGTCAAAACACAATTGCCGATTGTATATGTGTAAAACCATTGAAATACTCCTACGGTCGGACGCCGCATGGTAATACGTATGTCCGGCTTGCCTGGGAATCTCCACGTGCCCCCTTCTCCTACATCCTCCTTTTCCTCCTGCCGCCTTCTTCTTCTCCGGCCTTCTCCTTCTGTCTCCTACTCCTCCTCCACCTCCTCCTCCTGCCCCCCCCTGCCTCCTCCTTCTCCTCCTCCTCCTCCTCTTCCTCCTCCTCCTCCTCCTCTTCTTCCTCCTCCTCCTCCTCCTCCTCCTCCTCCTCCTCCTCCTCCTCCCATGCCTCCTCCACATGCCTCCTCCCTTTTCCTCCTGTCTCCTCCTCCTCCTTCTCCTCCTCCTCCTCCTGCTCATCCTACTTCGTCCTCCTCCTGCTGCCTCCACCTACCTCCTCCCGCACCCTCCTCATTCCTCCTTCTTCTGGTCATTCCTTCCCTTCCTTTTCCTCCTCCTCTTCCTCTTTGTCCTCCTGAATTCCTTGCCTTACAAGTAGGTCCTCCCTGTCGCATCCCGAAGCTGGTCGAAAGGGCGGGCCGGGTGTTTTGCCTGAGACTTCCCCACCGTTTATGATCCTAGAGCTCAGACTTTGCAGCAGTGTCACAGATGAACGGCGGGTCGTTTTGAAAGTGTGGTTCGCGCCTTAACGCCGCGCACATGCCTCTTAAAAAATTGGAAGGGCTTCGCGGATGGAGGGTGGGTCGTTTGCAACATGTGGCTCTCGGTTTAGCGCAGCACACATCCGTCTTGATAAATGCAAGGGTTTCGCGGATGGATGGCAGATGGTTTTCAACATGTGGCTCTCGCCTTAGCGCCGCGCGCATTCGCCTATAAACTTCGCGAGAGCTTTGCGGATGGAGCCGGGTCGTTTTCAACGTGCAGCTCTCGCCTTAGCGCTGCGCGCAATCGTTTTTTGTTTGAACAAACATGCGCAAACGTTTCACTAAGTGAAGGCGGTGTATTTTCAAAGTGTGGCTCTCGCCTTAGCGCCGTGCACATTCGCCTCATATGCTTACAGCAGTTTCAAAGATTTGTTCCCCCCCCTTCGTTGTTTGATGTCTGTTCCATGCAATAACATCGGCATGCATCTCTCGAATCGCATTCATGATGCATTGCGTAGCGGATCTCGCGGAACAGCGGGTTCGCGGAAATGTCTGCGGTCATCGCGGGGGGCACACCGCTTCAGCAACGAGGCGGTGTACCTAGCCGAAGCCCAGCCAACCCCATTTCCAGTTCGAGTGACTTCTTTCCTGTTTTCGTCGGGCGGCAACGTCAGTATTTCACTGCGCAGAACATCAGCAGGATCCTCGGCACCAGGAAGAAGATCGCTCAGAGCCAAAGACATACGAGGCCGTAGTTGAGGCCGACGTCGCAACATACGTTTCTCTAGGATGTGGCAAGGAAGGGTTCCATTCAATACATATCCGAGTAAGGTGTGGTCGGTGTTGGAGGCCACATTGATAGCGATAGACTTATCAGCCAAACGAAAATTAACAATAGACCAAAGCGAAGGATATTTGCACTGATACCGTGGGCACCGAATACGCGTGGAATAGGAATTGGATCCAGTAAGAATTGGACTAATATGGTGTTGCAACTGGTTAATCTCAGAAAGGGTCTCATGCTTTTGCACCGCATCGGCACTACTAAGACGACGTAGCCTCCTCAAGTCGCGGGGACACACCATCCGCCTGTCCCTCAATGCACCATGAGCATTGGACAGGGTCGGGCACGGCATATCTGTATGTTTGGAGACATCACCTCTGGCGTAGGAAGAAAAGGAACCCAGACTGTGGCGAATAATCACAGCGTCATACACATCGCACTCCGAACCAAGGCCAGAAGACTATTGCGGCGGTGTCGACACTTGTGTTTTGCTTGGCGCTACAAACATACGATAAGGTCCATTAGCCTCCAGCTCCTTCAAAACATCGCGGATATCACCAATGCCGCGAACGTTAATCTTGAAAACGCCATGCCGAACCGAGAAGCGCAAGGCAACGACCAAAACAAATTAAACTTAAGGACGATCCCGATACCGCTTGAGCCAATAATGGCTACAGAAGCAGTTTCCAATATTTTCATGGCTAACGTACCCGAAACGGTGTTTGAGCACGGCGTCGGACTGTCAAGGCGCAAGAGTTAACGGTGTCTCGTGATGTTGAAGTCCCGGGTGAAATATTCTGGCACGATTCAGGGTCGTCAAGGCGCGACCATAACGGTGATTCGCGGCGTTATCCCAGGAACGGTGCTCTGGCACACACAGGGGTATTTTTTTCAGAGAAAACGAATCATTGCAGAGGCCTGTCAGAGGGGAGTTGCAAGGAGGGTTGATTGCACCATCGTTGATGAGTCTTGGGTCTGCACTGGTCCCCGCCCTCATCCTCACCCTCCTCATCCTGTTTCCTCTTTTCTCCTCAGCCCACCTCGCCCCCACCTCCACCTCCACCTCCTCCTTCTCCTCCTTTTCCATCCTCCTCCTGGGGCCTCCTGCCCCCCGATGGGGCTCCCTGTTGCCACCTCCTCCTTCTGGGCCCCCAGGAGCCTCCTGAGGCCTTCTGGGGCTTCCTGGGGTCTTCTGGGGCACTCCTGGGATCTCCCAAGGCCGCCTGTGGCCTCCTACGGTTTCCTGGCGGCCGCAAGGCATTGTTTGGTTGTTGGTGAGAAATCTATATCGGAGATGGAATCGCGGACTCTTTTCCACTGCGCAACCATATGACCCAAGCTGGCTACGGAACAGAATGCCAATGCTCGTCGAAACGAATGCGACCTGCATAGGCCTGCATATAATCACTAGGCCTCGAGAGCACAGAAATCACAGCCCCCAAGAAAATCTTCGGCCACACCGTGCAAATATTCGCTATCACACCAAATCATATATATATATATATATATATATACATTAACCAAATATGGAATTCGCCAGCGTGCGAATATAAAAAAAGAAATGCAAGCAATGATGATATGCATATCCGCCACTGTGCGACAGTAAAAGGAAGCGCATGAAACAAACCTGATATGAATCGGCAACAGCTGTCTATACCGAAAACTTCGTCAGCGTAACAGCACATCCGATCGACTGCCTGTTGAGCTGTTCTCGCTTGTGCGGTCGCGGAACGAACCCGCGCTTAGCCTTTTCGGCAACTCGCTTCTGAAATTCGCCCTGTTCATCAAATATGCGGCATCGCCCCGTGCTCATCAATCTGCTTAAAACTGCAATGTTGGGCAATATCTTCGTAAGTGCATCTGCCGGCGCGCAGCGGTGCTGAACCCATCTGCCCCTGCAGCCAGGGCTCGCATTGACTGTCTACAAACACGCAGCTCGAGCGCAACGCTACGATCCTCGCCTCCTGTCGTCTCCTTCGCAAGATTGTCAAATAGCGATTTGGCGTCAAAAACACTCACGATACTAGGATCCACAGAAACTGTGCTATCACTCTTGAGCACCGCAACTGCTGGATCCTCACGTTCTGGAATCGAAGTCGTTCGCCTCGAAACTGCATCAGGATCACTCCACGTCGTCTCCTGCCATAGAGACCACGCCCATTCGGCCTCGGCTAACGCATCGCTGAAACTAAAACTCCCCGCCGCCATGGCACTGCCCACGACGCGCGTGATCTTGCGACTCACCCAGCTGATGATGCGGAGCGGTGCCTCCTCATTATCATTGAGTGCCTTCGTGGTAATGCCCACGAGGGACCCGCCCTGCGAAGCTCCCGTCTCCTTATCCGCGTCGAAACTGCCGTCGCTGACGCTGGCGACTCCGGCCTCGTCCGGCGGGACTGGTGCAATGCGTGGACCAAGAGCTGCATCTGCCTTGAGACGTCGAATTGCGGCGTTGGCGTCGGCGAGATCCTTCATCGCGGCACTGCAAAATGCACTCTGTAGAAGTGAAGCGGTTGAAGCCTCGCCCGGCCTCGCCTGTCTGGCAACCCAGCCAATGCCACCGATAACTGCGCGATGTTGACCTCTCTCTCCACCTGATGGCAAAGCCTTCGGGTCTGCAAGTCGCCCTCGCTCGAGCTCGGTCGGCATGAGTTCCTCGCTGATATATCGCTCCATGGCGATGCGAGAACCGAGATCCTCCTCTTGAGAAAAGCGCCCCCCCCCCCCGCGAACGAATGCGGTCCATCTCGGTGTAGGTTGTGCCAGTGACCAAACTTGATCATGCCCTTGAGCTGATTCAGCTCGTCATTGTGCGTCTCGTTGCCTCCCGACAATGTGTCGTCAATCTCCAAAACCACAATGCCGTCGCTGTCGTTGTGCTGGTTGTCGCTGAAGAGACAGAAGAAAACGCGGATCACATATGCTCATGCGATAGTCGAGCCCGCTGAACCGGTCGACCATCGCACTGCGCCAGGCGGCCATGCCGCGGACAAGTCCATACACTTCTCGATCCAATCGAAGAAGACTCCCCGGCGGTACTCTAAGTGACTCCAGATATCCGCCAGGTGGTGGCTCGGGGTAGGGTGGCTTGGTCCTCTTGCTAGGGTCCCTCGCATGAATGCGGCAGTGACGCCACCGACATTGGCCTCGAACCTCCTCGACCATATCGCCTGCGTGGCGATGCGAAGTGCAACCAATTGTGGCGTTGGACAACTCCGCTCTATATCCATGATATCGGGGTCTTTGAAACCATGTGCCACCCATCTTGCCTTGGCTGCCGCGCCCTGCTCGGTTGGCTTCCACCGTAGTAGTATCCTGCTGGTGATGATCCGCTCGCCTTTGTCCCACCTGATCTTCTCAGCTTCAGCTGGCGTAGTGATCGCGGCGGCCTTGATGCCGACAACTGCATTCCACTCCTTCGCAACGGCTGCAGTGAACTGTGGCCAGTCGTCATCGCTGATCGCTTTGTGCTTGAGCTCTGCCGCCTCGGACGCGGCCTTCGCGATGTAGAAGTTACCTCGGTAACTGAGACAAGCCCACGAACCCTGAAAACTGAACGCTACGTGCTTGTCATTGTTGAAGCCAGTAACTGGTCTCCACGGCCCACTTTCCAAACATCGGCAGTTCTACGCCTCACCCATCGCAATGAAGTCGCTCATCTCTGCGTCAGCGTCGTTCGTGTAGGCGCCGTTCGTGAAGTCGCAGACCTCCATGAGCAATTCGTCGGGATCCGGCTGCTGCCAGAAGACGCTCGGCTCGGTAAACCCGGGCGGTGCCGGCCATGGTGTTCTCGTACCTGCGGCGGTACGTCCTGAATTTGAAGATGGCAATCGATGCCGGTCCATCTCCACGTCGTCGTGCCTCGGCCTGCTCCGAGGCGGTTCACTTGTAGCTTCATCTTCTGCCTTGACGACGGTTCCACGACGGGAATCTCCATCGCTCGACGCCGGTGCCCCAGGTTCGCTTCCTGGTTGAGCGCTGCTCTGTCGCGGAGCTCCTCCTTCTCCTTCGACGTCATCTGGTGGTGGTGCTTGTTGCGGTGGATCCGCGTCGACGACCTCGTCATCCTGTGGCGGCTCGCCTTCGCCGCTGATGCCCCTGAAGCCCCGCTGCCGGTGCGCTGCGTCGAGCTTCTCCTCGGGCTCGGGGAGCAACTCGTTGACGATCTCTGCTCCCAAGCTCTCCCCATTAGTAGCGGCTCTGACCTGAATCTTCGCGCGCTTGAAGAGCACTCCACGCGTGTATGCGAAAACGGTAGAACCATTCTGAATAATGGAGATGACCGTGGCTGGTCCACTCCAACCCACCTTGTAGTCGATGCTTCCGTCATGTTGCCGGACTGAAAGTCGCCTCCACGTGAAAACTACCTCGCCATCCTTGAGTGCCGCCTGCTCCTTCCGCATCCTGCTCTTGCGTGCCTTCTGCAGCGTCTGCTGGTCGCTGAGACTGACTGCTGACTGCATTGCGGCCTGCCTCATAGCCTGAGCTCGCCGGTGCTCAACTGACGGCGTGGCGCTGAGCATCTCCGGACTAATAACGTCGTCGCTGAGCACACATCATGGGAATAGCAAATCCTCGCCAAACGCTCGCTGAGCTGGGCTGTAACCACCCCTGCACGTGAACCTAGTTTCGCCTGGGTAACGAAATCGGCCAACATATCCACCTCCGACGTGTTGTTGCACTGCTCGATGGACTCGGACTTCTGAAAGATGCTCTTCCACCATCCTCCGCGGCGCTCGGTCTTGCCATCTTCCCATGGAGACCTCGCGTTGATGACGTGCACGAGGGTGGCGTACTCGCGAGCTCTGTCCTGGAACTCGGCCTTGAACTCCGTACCCTGATCCAAGACGAGAATGTGTGGTGGTCCGTAGTGACGATGCCATGTCCGTTGAACTGCCTCCCAGGTAGCCTGAGCTGTAGTAAGTCCAGCGACGCGCTCCACGATCTAGTAATTGGTGCCCCAGCATGTGGTATGTACAAAGGTAAACTCCAAACCAAGTACCGTCTTGACTGTAAACGTATCGCGGCCGACAACATAGTTTAACCGAAACGAACGCAAAGCCGCTGCCAGCGGCTGTGCCCTAGGACGTTTGTTGGATTCGGCAGCCGGGCAAACGAAATGACGCCATGCCCGACGGAAAATTGAATTGCGAACCCGTCCGTGCCGAAGAACCCGTATGAAATCACGCAGTTCCGGATCACCCATATTATTGTGAGCTTGTAAAAGTAACCGTTGTTGGAGAGGCGATGGTTTCTCCATGGTTTCGGTGCCCGGTGTATATTCGACTCCGTCTTGTTGTAAGCTAGGTTCTCCGAAATCGGGTCCGAGGCTGACGCCCTCCGCCGCGCCCTCCATCTCCTCGTCGATCGTCTCGAGCGCGGGGTACACTCCGATGCTTATCTGGTCCTCGGCGATAGACTGCATGAATCCGTCGACCACCTGCGGCGCGTAGTCCACGGCTAGCTTGGCAACTGTGTTCGGGCATTGGTTAACGGGCGAAGAACGGTATAAAATAAACTTCTTCGCTGCCGGGGGCGCCTGTCCCTGGGCGGCTGGAAAGTTTATACCCTTACGGCGGCGCCGTAGGGGTATAAACTTTCCAGCCGCCCTGGGGCAGGCGCCCCCGACAGCGAAACAAATATTTTATAGCGTGCTTCGCCCGTTGAATCGGAAGAAACACGGCTGGTCATCGGCTTCGTTGGTGTTGATGCTGGTGCGCTTGATGGACTTGGCCATCTGAGAATGCTTAACTGGGCCCCTGAGAACCGCGTTGCAGAACTGCGGCGTGCATTCCTGCGCAAGCCTGGTGTACTTGCTGCCCGCGAGCTGGTCGTGGTCGGCACTGCGGTGAATGCAACGTCTGAAAACGGCCTTGAGAACCTCAGTGCTGTTGCTGCGGGTGCCGGTCGGCTTACGGTTGAGCACCCCCCCGTCGACGTGCAAGTTGAACTCGCACATGTCGGTGTTGATCCAGCCGACCCCGTCGGCGTCGTTCAGGTCCTGGATGCACGGCGCGCCCCGCGATGGTGCGCAGGCTGGTTGTTCAGATGGATATAGCCCCCCTCGTTCGCGTTGTTCTCGAGCGAGCGCCGCGCAGAACTCCGTTGAAGACCTTCGCGTTCATCACTGCTAACGATATCCTGGTCGCGCTCGTAGTTTGACAGGTCTTTGACGCGGCTCCGCGCCTTGCGCGGCGGGCTGAGGGTGATGGGCAGCGGCCGCTCCCTCTCGATGATATCTCGCGCCCTTCTGCGATCTGCGCCCAGCGTGAAGTCGAATTCGGCAGTCAGGTCCATGGCGCTTTCAGGTTGGAGCCCACGTCGGTTACAGTGTTGCGCGACACGAGGTTGGCTGTAGATATCCGTGACGTCAGCGCCCTTCATGGATAGCTTCCCCGGGCTTCGTCGTCATTCTCGCCGAAGTCCCCTGGAAATGACTGCCTGCTCGTCGCCATCAAACAAGACGCTCGTGATGGCCCCGCTCCGCGCCTCGATGATGTCAACGCGGTCAGTCGCGTCGTCCTCGCGGTCCTTCCTCTGTGATGTAGTCGACCCGATCCGTGAACCTGTTCGTGTGCCCACTGCCGATCCGGCCGCCAAAGAGGTCGCCAGTCGCGACGCTGTTCGCATTGACTGGCGTCGCGATGATTGCGACATCCGTCTCGTTCTGGTCGTCTATTCGTCCGACGTAGAGCGACCCCCCATTCGCGTGTCCTCGTCGCTCGACGAAATGGCGATCACTTTCGCCTTCTCGAATCCCTCTGGCGTGATCTCCTTTGTCTCCTCGCAAGCCCGTGCCGCGCGCAGGTGCACGTTCTTCTTCTCGTAGCGGTCGCATGCCCTCTCCATGGGTGCCCCGTGGACTGGGCATGGTGGAACCTCCACCTTCACTGGGAACTCCATCTTCACCGTTGTCGAACCAGGCTCGACCTTGACCGTCTTGCCGCATTGAGGGACTCGTTCCCATCGGGCCCCGCACTTCACGCGCACCTCGTAGCAACCCTTGCGGTTGCCCTCCGGGGGAGAGAACTCGTCTGGATTATCGCACTCCTCCGGCATGCAGCTCGGTTTGATACCCTTGCGCTTGGTGTCGGGGAGACGCTTGCCCATCGTGTAAGACGCGCGGGATCCCTTGTCGGTGGACGACCCAGCCCCCTTCCGACGCACAGCGAAAGGTTTGACCTGCTCCTGGGCGCCAGCGACGCGCATGAGAACCGAGCACAAGGACTGGGAGAAAGCAGCTTCGATGACCATAATGGATCTTCGCAGAATCCGATACCATGCTGCCATGGCCCACCTCTTTCGGCCTCGACCCTTCCCGCGATCTAACACTGGGTCCTCGGACTGGCCGAGAGCCTGGCCCACGAGACTCGTCATCAAGCGCCGTAGTGAATATGGATGCCTCCGCCAACTTCGGAGGACTGGGCTGCGCAGATAAAAATCGCTGTCGGCCTCTGCCGAGAAACTTCAAATTGAACGCAAATGGCTCTGAGAGGTCGCAACCATAGGCTCCGGAGGGCCCTCTTTGGATTCTTCTTGGGTGCCTTCGTCTGGGATGATTGTGAGCGTGTTCGCTGTGTGCTTGTTGTGGCCCCCCTGTGCCCCTGCTTGCTATCGTTGCGTTTGCCTGCTCCTCTGTTGCCGCGGTTGTGCTCTGTGATGCTGTAGATGATGTCTTACCTGCTGTTGATGCGATTTGGATTGCCGCAGTCTCGCTCTGCGATGCTGTAGGCGCTGTCTGCGACGCGGTAGCTGGCGACGCTGATGTCGTCGAAGTCGGCGGTGGCAACAATGTCGGCGGTGGCGGAGGTGATGGCGACATGTCCGCAACAGCCGTTGACGCTCTCTCTTCCTTTTCAGTCTCTGGTTCGCGCTATCCACCGGGCGCGAACTCTCTGTCCGATGGCCGCGTGGCCATTCTGTCCGATGGTCCGCAGCTTTGTGCCAGCGCCGAACATGTGGAAAAAAGACTTGGTCGCCAGATCCGCGCAGCTTGAGATCCATCTCCAGCGCTCTGATGAGACCGACTGGGATCAGCGCGGGCACCTCCTCATCAACAACGCAGAATGATAGAATGCCGCTCGCGCCTGCGATGCCCACTGGCACCTCCGCGCGGCCAGTGAACTCAGCGTCGCCTCCGATGCCTCGAGGAGGGGGTCCGTCGTCTGGCGCCCACCGCGGCTGTAAGTTGAACTCCTTCAGCTTGAGAACTAGACCCTTCAGCTGCTCCGCGCCGATGATGCCCTCCTGAACGCCCGCGTCCACGAGAACCCCCCGCGCATTGATGGCGAGGCCGATGAACATGGCGATCGCTCCGACGAAGAACTTCGCAGCACCTCCGGTCGTAGATTCAGCTGGCCTCGGCATATTGATATGGTGCGTCTGGCTGCTACCGACTGCTGCATGCATAGTGAACGCTTCAAGGGCCAGTCGCTGTTGATGTCCGTTCTGTGGGCACGCTCGCGCCCAGTGACCAACCTGCTTGCACTTGGCGCACTTCGTCCTGAGCTTGAGCTGATCGATCGAGATGCGCCTGCGCTGGTTCTGCTTGCCGCTGCCCTTGCCCTTGTCCTGTCCATGACCATGCTTGCCTTTACTCTTGCCTTTCGGCTTGAAGAAACCTCTGGCCTTTCGCGCCTCATTCAACTGGTTCCGGACCTGCTTGCGCTCGACCAGGTAGCTCATCGCCGGCCGCATGTCCAACAATGCCCATGGCAGGTCCTCTTCTCCGATCACGCCGTCGAGCCACTCAGCATCTATGTAGTACGCGCCTGCGATCGCCTCTGAACCCGAGATTTGCAGCGTGCCCTCGCCGTCGTCACAGCCGTCATCCTCGTGTCCGATCACCTCGATGGCGAACGCCCCTAGCTCGTCGGACTTGTCCGTCGTGGCCATGTCGATAGGCGGCGGCGGGGGTGCTGGGCACTGGGTTCTCCACAGAACGAAAACGAAACCAATCCTGTCGTCGGTCGCGGTAGTCCAGCTCGTCTGTCGGGGCGGTCCAGTCTGATGAGCGCCTTCGCGATCTGCTCGAAATTATTTCCACCATCGGTCCAACCAATCACCTTATCATAGGACCTCTCATCAAGCCTCGCGAACCGTAGTGTACTGTAGCTCTTGAACGTGTCTGGCAGCATAACCTTCAACCTCTCGAGTGTAATGAACTCGAGCCTGCGTCTATTCACAAACGTCGTAAACCTTTCCTTCTTAGGGTCGCGAACACACGTGTAGAGAGCTGTCCCCAGCGCCTCGGGAATCTCGTCTTCCTTCAAGTGCTGAAACGCATTGTCCAGGGCCTGCAGGGTCAGCTCTCGACCGCATGCATGCCCGTCAGCAACGATCTCCTCGCATGCAAGTCGGGCCATACCTCGCATTTCCTGAGAACCACACCGCCGATCTTCTTCTCCTCTAATGTTGTGTTGGCCTGCCATATCAGCAGGTCTCGTATGTAGCGTCGATCGAAATCTTCGTCAGTCGGTTCTGTGAATAGTGGCGGTGGATCCCGATCCACTCGAGTTGAAACTCTGGTCGGCTCTCCATCTTTTCATTCCCAGGTTATCTTTGAGCCCCGGGCGGCATGGCGGCAGCAATATGAAGTTTGAAACTGTAGCTGTGCTAAAGTGTCTTCTGAAAAGGAAACTGTAGCGGGTGCGCAGCTACCGTGGGGAGAACCACGGCTCCGCTGCCAACTGAGAAATCTATATCGGAAATCGAATCGCACTTTTTTCCACTGCGCAACAATATGACCCAAACCGGCTACGGAACGAAACGCCAATCCGTGTCGAAACGACAGTGGCCAACATAGACCTGCATACAATCATTAGGCCGCAGGAGCACTAAAATCACATTGGTGCTTCTTGGGGCCTCCTGGGGCCTCCTGAGGTTTCCTGTGGTTTCCTGAGGCCTCTTGCGGCACTCCCGGGGCTCCCGCTCGAGGCATCCTGACACCTTGCTCAGGAACGAGGCTCCCGCTCGAGACCCATTTGAGATTCAAGCTCCCAGGTGCCACCATGTTTTGTTCTGACAGGGTACGCCGATGACCGCCTCATAGTAGCAACACGACTCGGGGGCCTTACATGGAGGGGGTTCCCGCCCTATACTTCCTCGCAGATTACTCACTGGCGAACGCCCGAAACATCCTCGCAAGGAGCCCAGAAAACGATGCTCCCGCTTAAGACCTCTTCTAAATTCAAGCTGCCAGCAGTCACCAGATCTGAATCTTCCCAAATCCAAAATGGTGCTCTTGTTTTCTCTCGACAGCCCGTGCAATCCTCACACCTCCTCCCTCCCCTCCCCTCCTCCTCTCACGCTCACACGTGCCATCACCACCACCACGACCATCACCCACCCACCCACCCACCCACCACCATCATCATCATCATCATCATCATCATCATCATCATCATCATCATCATCATCATCACCATCGTCACCATTACTACTCCAATCCCATCATGACCGTCGATCGGCATCAACATCACCAGCAGCAGCAACAACACCATCATCACCATTACCGCACACATTCACACACTTACTCACACACTCGAGGGCCCACCAAGAGGAATGCATACACACCATGCCCACCTTTCAAGACCACACCACGACTATCACTGTCTCATCATTGCCTATAACCGTTATCACCACCATCATCATCATCGCCACCGTCCCAGGCGAAACCTGAATCCCACCAGCCCTCTGGGCGTCGGTGGTTTAAGGAGTTTCCTCTTCCACCCCTCCTTCTTCCCCTTCGGGGAGGGGTTTACCCCTCCCCCTACCCCCTCCCCGCTGACCTGGACAGGGGGTTCCGCGGCGCGTTGGAGTGTCCAAAACGGCCTCGGCGAGGAAGCCAAAATCATTGATTTTACTATGGTTTGGGCCCCATTTTGGCCTTCTGAGGGGGGGGCTGAAATTTAGGAACCACCCTTCTTTGATCGATTTCCTCCACGATGGCCGCAAGAGGCCCCCAGGATGCCCCAAGAGGCCGCAGGATGGCCCCAAAATGGCCCCAAGAGGCCCCCCAAGAGGCCCCCAGGAGGCCCCCAAGAGACCCCCAAGAGGCCCCACGAGACCCCCCAGAGGCACCCAAGGTGCTCCCAGAGGCCCCAAGATGGCCCCAAGAGGCCCCAAGAGGCCCCCAGGAGGCCCCAAAGAGGATTCCGAACGGCCCACAGAGGCCCCCCCGAGGCACCCAAGACGCCGAAAAGCCCCTCAGGACGACCCTCTACTCGCCTGGGCGTCGTTTCTGGACGGGCTGGTGGGGATACGCGAAGCGTCTAGAATTTATGCTTAGGATGCGTAGGGGTCATAGCTTCGCCTCTAACATCGTCGACAAACACAATAGGGTGGAAACAAATGTGTGGACGATGCCCCAAGCGAAATCTGGATTTTTATAAACTCATATTTTTGTGTTGGGGGGCGAACCTTCTGGGCCGGAGAACCGCCAGTCCACATACGGAATCAACCAAGGCCTAACAATGCCCAGACCCGAAGAAAGTCCGGCCAGAAGAAAAAAACAACCTGGAGGAATTCAAAACAAACAGCCAGGTACCGCCTGGGACATCGGCCAACAACTTGCTTCCGTTCACCGATGTCCCAAGCAGAACCTTGACTTCTATGCCTTTGTACTACAAACTCATGCTTGGCCTGTGACATCAGCGAAACAGCCATAGGGTGGAAGCGAGATGTCCGACGATGTCCCAAGCGAAACCTGGATCTCTAGTAAATCCTGAAACTTGTTTAAGGGGGCGAACTTTCTCTGGGCCTGGGAATCCCCAGCCCACAGATGGAACCCATCAGAGAATCCGCCGCATAAGGAATCAATCCGTAAATCCTCCAATTGGGGACTTAACAAGTCCATCCTCCATATAAGGATGTACGCGGTAGGAGAAAAAGGAGGAGTAGGCAGCTGGGGGCAGGAGGATATTCACAGGTAAGCTATACAGGTCCGCCAGTGACAATAATTACAAGGTGCGCCGCCTCGGATTGATAACATGAAGTGGGGGGCCCGTAAGAAGGGGGCTCCTGCTTGATACCTCCTCGCAACTGACTCACGGACGAGGCTCCCGCTCGAGGCTAACTCGAGATGTGTGTGTGTGTGTGTGTGTGTGTGTGTGTGTGTCTCGCTCTGCTTGCCTTTGTTCTGCGCCTGCATTTTCACGAATACAACTCGGGCAATGCCCCTCTGGACCACCTGCGGTGCGATCGTAGGGTTGTCTCGAAACTGGCATGCACCATCCACCCCATGCCTGGGTGCAACACTGGCAACGTCTGCCTCGGGGTTTGGTGGCAAGCCTTCCTGCGCTTCGTCGTGCTCGGACCAAACCGTGCGCGCACAGTCCTTGGTACTCGAATTCGGCGCCTCACCATCTCCCGGCGTGGTGGGGGCTGGCACGACACTCGTTCCAGGGTCGCCCCTATAGGCGACGATCGATACATCCCGTCCCTCCTGAGAGAAACCACCTTCTCGTGCCCACTGTGCACAGTGTTGGCGGCGCGCACGAGGGGGTAGGGGGAGGGTGGGAGGCTTATTAGAAGGAGCCTGCTTCTTGGAAGGCGTGGGCCTTACATCTACAGATGGGGCCCGCGCCTTCGAAGGAGCAGGGGTGCTTCTAAGAAGCCTTCCCCCCTCTCCCTGCCCCCCTCTGCGCGTGGCCGAGAGAGGGCACACCGCCCTCGATGTCCATGCGCTCCGCTACCTGTCTGCCGCCAGGGGGTGCCACGGGCCACGGCGCACCTCCGCGCCCCCCCAACAGCGAAGATCTCGCACGCCTGCTGCTGGCCGCCGCTGCCCTGCGCCAGCTCGACGACTTCTCGCTCCCCCCTCTGCGCGTGGCTGAATATAGCACCGCGACCAAAACAGGAACCCGCACATACTGTCCTCTCTGGGAGCAACTCGTGGGGGGGAACACCTCCCCGAAGAGGCAGTGTGGATCGAGGACGTCCCCAACTGCCCGCGCGACGCCCTCCTCGGCTTCCTGGGATCGATCATCAACGAGGTCGGCTCCCTGGAGCAGGGCGGGACTCTGGACAGCTGCGCGAATGGCGCACCCTCAACACCCACGAACGTCGCGCCCTAGCCACGCGGCTGGTCCGCCAGCAGCCCAAGCCACCGCGGAACCTGACCTCCGTCGAGCGCCGACTCTGACCTGCCTGGAGCCGGGCGCTGCCCCGCTGCCATCAAGCCCAGCTCCCCTGCCGGCAGGCCTGCAGTGCCCCCTCCGCGAGAGGCGGTGTGGGCGGACCAGGAAGACGAGCCCGTCTACCCTGAGGGCCCGCCACAGCGGCACTTTCTGGTACCTATCGGAGCCACCGCCCACAACTAGGGGGCCACATGCGAACCCTACCCCTACCCCCCACGATTTCTGAGGGGGGTAGGGGTAGGGTTCGCATGTGGCCCCCTAACAACATCCAAGGTGCACCGTCGCCTGCACGGCAAGCCCCCACGGGTTCCGCCCCAGCAGAAACGGTTCGCGCACCCGTACGGCGCTGGCGCCCCGGATCCTGGCAGTTGCCCGATCCAGCTCCACCACCCACACGCGCGCGCCGCCCGTCGAGATCCCGTGAGCGCCTCGGTCCGGGACCAGGGGACAGCCAGAGCAAGCTGGCTGCACCTTGCCCGCCAGCCCGGCGCCCCTCTCGCGAGGTTGTCGTGCCGAGGTCCTACGCTGCTCCAGGCCCATCAGCCCTCCCGTCCGCCAGCGGGACCAATCAAGCGCCCCACCCGATCAACCACACGCCGCCAGCCAGGGGTCGCCCCCCCGACCCTGTGTCACCCCAGCCTCGCCCGCTCGCAACAGGGCCCCCCCCTGGGCCCCCCTGCGCCTCTGGAGCCCAGGCGTGGGGGCCCCGATCGGCGCTCGCCAAGCTTCCGCCGTGCATGACCCGTCGCGCGCAAGCCTGCGGCCCGCGGCTCGCCGTCAGCCTACGACCAATGGTGGCCAACGCCCCCAGGGACATTGCCGCCCGCTAAGACCTGATCCTGCGCATCAGCGCCACACGGGAAAGGTGCCCCTCCATGTCACAGGAGGCCGTCGCGCTCTGGCGGGACTGGTACCATGAGCACGGGTCCACCCTGCTGGGAGGGACGCACGGCGACCCCGATCTCTACACGACCGAGCAGCTCACCACCTTCCTCGACCTCGTCCCCATGTCGTGAGTGCTGGCTGCTACGCATGAGGCACAGGCGGAGAGCCCAGGCCCCCAGAGACGCGGCGCCTCTCGGGATCTTTCCCGCCCTGCTCGCCATCGCCCTCGCGGCAGTTCGAGAGTTGAGGCGCCACTGCGCTGCAGGACCACGAAAAGGCCGCCTTGCCCTGTCGGCGCAGACTGCACAATGTCCTGCTCTCGCAGCACGGCGCCCCCCAGTCCATGACTACCGCCACTGCAGTGATCCGCCCAACTGCGCACGTGCCGCGGCAGGTGGCTCCTCTCGCCGCCCCACGCAATGCACCAGCAACACTCGGGCGGGAGGGGGTCCCCCGCCCTTGATCAGCCCCGACCCATGCCGCGCGGGAGCCTCTCCGCCGGGTGGGCACTCATGCGCCCCCCTGCGGTGGCCCCAGCCCCGTCCATCGCACGCCTGGCCCCCGAAGAGGTCCCACACGGTGCCCGCCCCCCTCCTCCGTCTCCAGGGTGTGCAGAATGGTGCCGGGGCTGGACGCCAGTGCAGAAGGTCCTCGTCCACGGGGGCGATTCGGCGCCACATGCTCCCTGTCGTATCGCATGGCGCACCAACAGCGCACTTCCGTTCGCAATCAAGGCATTGGCGGCATTGGCGCCTTCCGCTCAACCTAGGTCCGCGCCACACCCGTAACGCCCGCTCGGGTTGGAGGGCCCCCTCCGAGGGATGTCTCTAGGCGGGCCGCCCAACAGGCGGCGGAGCCAGGCAGGTCGTCGTTTGCTTATTCATTGTTTTGCCGATCGGCGCGGGCCCTCGCACCCCCCCTCCCCCCCCCCGGTGGAGTAGATCCTGGCTGTTTCTGGCGCCTGTTTCAAGCAGGTGGAGCCCCCACCCCACAGGACGCACTGTTCCAAACAATCGCATTAAGCAGAGGTCTGGAGCCAGAAGCCCCCCCCCTCCCCCGCCTTCCGCCCAATGTCGAAACGCCCAAGGCGGACGCAGGTGCCTTGAGCATTCGGGCTAGCCGGCCAGCAGCACGCAGAGCGGTACGAAAGCTCCCCTGGCGCTCCGCCCCTGGCCCCCACACTTGTCGCCCTTGTCCTCGGCTGCGTGTCTTCTCGCCGCAGCCGCTCTGGCTGCACTGCGTCTCCACGTTCCACCGTGTGACGTCCTGCTGTCTGCTCCTCCACGCTCGCCGCCCATCCCAGGGCATGCGCAGGGCATGGCCGATCCCTGCGGATGCCTGCCCCACCTTCGGAATGACCGGCCGCGCGCGGTCCACTTGCTCTCTGACCGACTGTCTGCGCCCCGTCGCTGCGCCCGAGGCCGCGATCGCTAAAAAGTGCGTGTGTGTGAATGTGTGTGTGTGTGTGCTCCGCCTCGACGCTGCGCGAGAGGCCACGACTGCCAGACAAGTGTGTGTGTGTTGTGTATGTATGTATGTGTATGTGTGTGCGTGCATGCGTGTGTGTGTGAGTGCGTGTGCGCACGTGTGGTGATGTATGGCATACCAGGTATGGGAGTGTGTGAATGACTGCGTGAGTGTCTGAGTGAGGGCGAGATTCTTATTACCTGCGAAGCTCTGTCAGACCTTCAGGGCCTGTGCTTGGTCGCCAAGTTGCCAAGATGCGAACGCAAAGTCAATCCCAGGCGTGAAGTTCTGGGAGCACGGAGAGCCTGAAGTGGCCAGCAGTTGGCCAGACCATTCAGAATAATGGTAACCTGGGAGCACGAAGGGTCCAAAGTGGCTTACAACTCGCTCCAGACGCGCAAAACCAGTCCCAAGAATTGAATACTGGGAGCACGAAGAGGCCGAAATGCCTTACAAATGGCGCCTGGCATGCAAAATCAAGCCTGGGAACGAAGTTCTCGGAACACGGAAAACCCGAAGTGGCTTGCACTTGACCCCGACCACTCAAAATCAGTCCTAGGATATTCTTGGAGCGCCGAAGTGCCCTACAGTAGGCTCTGGACGAGCAAAATCAATCCCAGGAGTGGAGTTCTGGGAACGCGAAGAGCCCGACGTGGCCTACAGTTGGCTCTGGACATGCAAGATCAGGGCTGGTAGCGAAGTTCTGGGGAGTCGGAGAACCCGAACCGGCTTACAGTGGGCCACGACCATTCAAACTGAATCCCGTGAATGGAGTTTTGGGAACACGAAGAGACCGAAGTGGGCTACAGTTGGCTCTGGACATGCATCATCGACCCCGTGGCTGGAGCTGTGGGAACACGAAAAGCCCGAGGTGGCCTAAAGTTGTTTCTGGACATGCGAAGTCAATCTTGGGAGTGAAGGTCTGGCAAGTCGAAGAACACGAAATAGCCTATAGTTGGCTCCAGACGCTCTGAATCAGCACTAGGAGAATTGTTCTGGCGGCTCGATGATCACATTTTGCATGTGTTCTGATGGCCGCCTCGGATAAAAAGCATGAAGCGCGGGCCCATAGGAAAAGCGCTCCCGCCTGAGACTTCGTCGCAATTCACTCGCTGACCAAGCTCCCGCTCGAGACTGTCTCCATGTTCAAACCTCAAAGCCCCCCCATACAATGTGTGTGATATGATGATGGTGATGATGATGATGATGGTGATGGTGATGATGACGACGACGATGGTGATGGTGATGATGACGTTGACGACGATGGTGATGCTGATGCTGATGATGATGATGATGATGATGATGATGGTGATGCTTGTGATGACGATGATGGTGATGGTGACGAAGCTGATCATGCTGCTGATGATGACGATGATGATGATGATGGTTAGTGGTGGTGATGCGAATGTACGACTGCGCGAGAATGACGATGACGAGGGTAAGAAAAAGATCAGGGAGGCGGTCAGATGTTCTCTCTCCTGCGCGGAGGTGCCCAGAGAAAACCAGCAACCCACTTAGGATGTGGGGGAATCAACCAATGGTTTCGGCATGGCCCGAGCATGCGCGCGCGCGAGCGGCTCGCATGCTATTATCTGGTGCGGATCCGTGAGCATGCACCTGTGAGATCCAATCGAATGCTCCGCATAAGGACGAGGGGGGGATGCTGGGGTCATGACTAGGACTGTACGCGCCTTATGCATGCGTGTTGGGGACGAACGATCTTGCCGAAAGGGGGTGGGGGGTAAGTCGGGCCTCGGCGTGGCTCACGGGGCGTCGCTTTCGAAGATCCGTGAAATGCAACCTCTGGGGCGAGCCATGCCGACCCGTAACGGGCACCAGCCGCAGGGCGCCGACCAGAGGGCGCCAGTCATAGGGCACGGGCCACACGGCGCCAATCATGGGCCACACATCACAAGGAGCCAACCACGAGCACCTGGGCATCGTTTCACCGGTCCCTGTCCCCGCTGGCGTGGCCTGGGCCCCAACAGGCTGATTTCTCCCCCTAGATGGGGACATAGGCTGTTCCCTTCGGGTTTCGACGGGTATATTCACATCTCCAACTGGGGCGGTGTGATGGTGAGGCTGAGATGCCATGGCCCGATGGTGATGGGGATCGGTCAAAACTAACTGAGAGCCAGCCAGGAGCGAGGCCAAAACACACCGAGCGCGAACGGGCATAGAGCACCGACCGCGACACAAATGGCAACCACAAGGCACCAGACATAGAGCACCACGCGGTTACGGCCAGAGGGTACAGACTGACAACCGCTGCCTGCGGCCCCCAAGGTCAGTTCGTTAGAACGCGATAATAACCCTGAATGCACATAGTGTTCGGGTAATCTACACAAGCCTGGATGCAAATGAACATGCTGTGCCACCAATGAGAAACAACCGTGTCTGTTTACCGTGCTGCTGCAATTACTCATCGTGATACCCTCATCCTGCAAATTCTACGATACGATTACCGTCGACCGCCGGGAAACTGGTTTGTCAACTCCTTGCCGCCAGCAACGTCGTTGGTGTAGACAAGCAGCAGGCCCAAGCAATAACGACCTTCGGCAACCCCCTGTCTGCACTGCTCCGAGGTATCCTCCTCAGTCTGTTTCTCCCTGTATTCGGCGATGTGCTTGACGATCTCTATAGCCTCCTCCACTTCAACAGCTGTGATATCTTGGGATTGCTCGTCGGAGGTGTCACTGAGCCAGCCTTCAAGAAATTTTGTGTAGACCTCGACGACCTTGGCGTAGAAAGACGCCGCTCTGTCGGACTTTTCGTGGCTCTGGAACACGCGGCCCATGTGGAAGTACGAAGGTGCCGAACGGATGTTCTCGGGACCAAACTCGAGAGAGGAGTGGTATATGTCCGTGGCGAAAGCCTGCAACGCCTCCCTGTAGCGCTGCTGCGCCGCGTAGAGCCGCCCAAAATTCCGCTGCAAGTTCGACATCATCGAAGACCCAGACTGAGGATGCTTGAGGAGGTTCCAATTCGCCAGCGACAGGAATTCCTCGGCGATCTTCAGGCGCCTCGCTGTCCGACGGAGGGGCAAAGGGAGCGGGCGGCCCAGAGGAAAACACCCTGCCAGGAGGGCCGCCCCGTGGCAGGGCGGAGATACTGAGAGAAATAGAAAGAGAGAGAGAGAGAAAGCAAGAGAGAGAGAGAGAGAACCTCTTCGCCTTGCCAGACGGCCCCAGTCGGCCAAAAAAAATTCGGCCGTTTTGCGTTCGGGTGGGGGCCTGGGCACCAAGAGGTCATGTGGGAAGACACCCACGCTCGTGGAAGTCTGTCAGCAAGGCGCAGCCGACTGAACAGGGCTGCGTCCGTCAGAGGCCTCGAAGCTCCACGCCCAGGTATGCCAAACACTCAGGCACCCAAAAGCGCCTCTGACCCGGCTGCACCAGCGACTCCTGGGCTATCCGCCACCGCGTCATAAGCACTGAATGCAGTGTCCTCAGGTTCCTTGGAGCCATCAGTATGAAGTATTGAAAATCCCCCTCTCGGGACCCCAATCCCCCAACTCACTGGACTTCTGGGCGCTTCCGATTGTCGTTGGGCGCCTCCAGGGGTTGGACCGCAATCTTGTCTTGTCGGCCGTGACTGGTGCGGAGCGGAGCCCCCTCCCCCTGGATAGCCTGTCTTAAGGGGATTCGTGCTGGCCGGCACGGCCGGTGCGAACCCCCAAGACGGCCTCTGGGTGGCACGTAACGTCCTACCCACACGTCAAATGATGTGATTTGCTCAATCCGCGAGCCCCGGTGCTCCCGACCGCTTCCTGAGGAACTGCTTTTCGCCTTGCCTCCAGTTTTGTTGATGGCCGCGGGCTTCGAAAGACGGGCCCAGACATCGAATTTCAGCAAAAGCACCAGGATCGAAGCGAAAACCCGTCCTCAGGCAGCACCGCAAGCATCCTGGAAGGGCACAGCGACAAATCAGCGACGCAACAGCCGACCAGCCCGAACCGACCGAACACAACCGACTGCGACGCAGTCGAGCCCACGAAACCACTAACACGCTTTGAAACCCCAGGACGCCCTCTGAGCGACACGCAACCGCTCTGTTGGCGCCAGGCCCTGAGATCCGACGTTGAAAAACAAGTGCCACATCGCCAGAAATCACGGCCAGCCACCTCCCTGCTGCATTTTTCAAGCCAGATCGATCTGTGAGGGTTCTGGGCCCCGAATCCGGGCGAATCCGTCCGTGGTGGAAATCAATCCAACGCCTCGATCTAAGCGTTGGAAGCGCGGAGGGCCGCTGGGCGCTCAGAGGCGCCAGGGGGCCCTGTGGAGTCGTTTGAGGCCCCCTGGGGCCTGCAAAGGGGGTTCCCGGCGGCCCTGGGCGGCGAGAATAAAAAAGGAGGAAGGATTGGAAGCTGGGCGAGGGCTGGCAAATCCGTGGCTGCTAAAACGGTCTTCCCGGAAGAAAACAAACAAATTCCCGGAATCAAGCCCAGCGCACTAAATCCGCCGATCCGGCGTGTGAGTTTCAAGGAGTCTCAGCTACAGCCTCGAGGCTGAGCTTCAGCCTCTGGGGGGGTCGCCGGGGTGGCTCTGCCGGGGAAGGGGGGGTGGGGGGGGGGGGGGGGGGTGCGAGTTTCCGGCGAACCCCGGGGCCGCTCCGGGGGAGTGGAAGATAGGGGGGGGGGGGGCGCCATGCTCCGCTTTTTCCGGCGCTTTGGAGGAGGGGGGGGGCCCAAGAGACCCCCAAGGGGTTCCAAGAGGGCCCCGAGTCGCCGAAAAATCGCTCCAAGACGCCCGAGATGGCCTCCAGACGGCCCAAGGTGTCTCCAAGACGCCCCAAGAAGCTTCCAAGAGGCCTCCCAAGAGGGCCCCAAGAGGCCAGAATCGTTGATTTTCATTGGTTTTCTCAGGGTTTTTAGCGTTCTTGCCTTTTCGGGCGTCCGACGCTCGAAGACGGCCCAAGAGGCCCCCAAGTCCGTCCCAAGACGGCCCACGATGCTTCCAACACGGCCCAAGAGAGCCCCAAGACGGCCCAAGAGGGCCCCAAGACGGCCCAAGAGGGCCTCTGGACAGCCCAAGAAGGCCCCAAGAGAGCCCCAAGAGGGGCCCAAGAGGGGGACCACGAACCGAAAGAACCGAGCTTTCCGCCCCAAGAGGCCCCCAGGAGGCCCCAAGAGACCCCCAAGGGGCCCCAAGAAGCCCACAAGAGGCCCAAAAGAGGTTCCAAGAGGCCCCAAAACAGCTCCCCAGAGGCCTCCAGACTGCCTCCGGCAGGCCCCCGGTTTCTTCCGCGGCACCGCCCAGGGCGCCACCGGCAGGATGTCCTCCGTCTCATCGTTTTCCTTCAAGTTATCGCCTCTTCCTCATTCTCCTCCTCCTCCTCTGCGACCTCACTCCTATCCCTCAACGATCGCGTCACCGAGTGCCTCTTCTTTGAAACATCCTCGCTCTTCAAACGCACATCCATACACACATGCATACATACCTACATTTAAACACATTTGCATACATAGAAAAACAATCTTCCAGACATACATACTTACATTCACACACATACACACATATTATCATACACACATACAAACATACATACAAACTAAATACATACATACGCGCACAAGCATACATACATACATACGTACCTACACACAGGCACACATGATCAATGCATGCATACATGCATGCACGCGTACATACACACACATATATCGTGAAACTCACCGCGTGCTCGAAACTTGAGAGAGACCGCGGGAAGTCGAGAGAAGCCGCGGAACGAGGCCTCTACTACTACTACCACTACTACCACAACCACTACTACTACTACTACTACCACTACTACTACTACTACTACTACTACTACTACTGCTACTACTACTACTACTACTACTACTACTACTACTACTACTAGTACTACAGGAGCGTTTCCCAACTAGTATGTGTGTGTGGGTGATGCTGTGTGCGCATGTCTGCGGCGCAGGTTAAGTGGTGTGACTGTGTGTGTGCGTTTGAGTGTGCGCCCATAATTTCTGCGTCTGGAGAATAACCCCGAGCGACCCGGATCGGCGGCACTGGCCGAAGGCCACTACAATAGTAAACGGGCTGCTTCCCAGAAGAAAAAAACGATTACCCGGAGCTCCGTTTTAGCAGCCACGGGTTTGCCAGCCTTCGCCCGGCTTCTGAATGAGATCGCCATGAAAGAAGCGGGGGCGTCCAACAGGGGGCCGTCCAAAAGTGGGGCTCGCAAGCCAGTGTCCAAGGCACCTGCGTGGACGACGGGGGGCTCTAGGAAACGGCTCGAAACAAGGAAAGGGTGCCCTGAGATCTAGGGAGACCCCGTGGCCCTCGCCATGAAATCTCCCTCCCCCCGTCTCAAGGCTCCCGACCCCACCAAGCCGGAAAAAACTGTTTGACTGTCTTCGGCTTCTGGAGATCCTCTCCCTGGCCCCAGGACCGTCAGCAAAACTGCTCAGGGTGAGGAGCTGAGCCTGGGGACAATTGGCCGGGGGTCTGAGCCTATTCGGCCGTCGAGTAGGCCATGGGATTGAGCCCGTTCGGCGGCCGAACGGACCAACTGCGCCCTTCGGGATTTAGCACGTTCGCCGGCCCATTCGGCGGCCGAGTGGGCTCAGAGGCCGTGCGGGCCCAGAAAAGAGCCCTGGGGGAGAGGGAGCAACTGCGAGGGATGGAGGATGGATGAGTAGGGATGCGGAAGGAGGAGGAGGGAGGGGGAAACGGGGGGAGGAGGAGAGGGATGAGACATGTACGAATGAGGGGGAGCAGGTGTCGGACAGAGGGAGGAGATGGAGGAGGGAGGGGCAGGGACGGGAAAGAGAGAGAAAAATAAACATAATAAAGAGAAGCCCTATGATAGATGCGCTGGCGATTACGTCCGCTCCGTGCCCCGCATACCCGCCCATGCCGCACTCCGATAAATGGAAAGGGTTCGGGGTCGTCGGCGGCACCCGATGCGACCAGCTCTCCCCAGGAGAAAGGGGGGCTTTCGTGCCGCCGGGCACCGCCGACGTGCATGCCCCTTTCACCTCGCCCCCCTGGACCAGAGCTTTCCCCGTGCAGCGGGTCGGAAGGCCTCAGGCCAAGGTTCGCCTCTGCCAGCAGCAGGTAGGAGGGCACCAGCTCGCTCGCCTCGTTGCCGTAGACCTGGGCGGCGTCTTCCGTCGCTCATGCGTGTCTTCACTGCCTGCCTCCACACACGCGCACACACGCACACACACACCCTCGTCCATCCCCTTCATCCCCATGTTGTTGGTCAACCTTCCCGTGGAATTTGGTCCTGGATTGTTCTTCACTGCTTCGCGCACCTGCTTTCTCTTCCATCCGTTCTCCCCCTCTCACCCTCTCCGCCGCTGCTGCGCTGCCCGCTGCTCGGCACATGTCTCGCGCGTCTCGCGCCTCGTAAGGTCGAGAGAATCATCCCTGGCCCGTGTACTGGATATGATTTGAACTATGGCATTGGGGGGTTCCCATGTGAACGGAAACCGACTCAGGTGAGCTGGCCAGAAGGCGCTCCACGGCAGGCACGATGATGATTGTAGCGATGCTTGTGACGACGATGGCGATGACGATAGCAAAGAACCAATGACGGAGCCGATGCTGATCACGCCGATGACGATGATGGTGTCCAAGTGTCGGTGATGAAAATTGGCAGGTTTCGAAATGAGCGCGCGGCGGACGGGCGAAAGTGGCCCGCATGGTATTACTTGACAGGGATCGTAACTCCCCAATGCGCGCGCAAAAGCGTTCGGATGATTTCGACATGCGCGCGCGAGAGCTAAGTCGTATGCGATGAACACGTTGAACAACCGATGGTTTCCCTATGAATTCGAAAGAGCGGACGCCGACCTTTTGGGACAGTTCATGGTACAATACCATTGGTATCTTAAAACAACTTCGGGACACTCGATGTTGAAATCCCGCCGGAACTGAAGGTTTCTTAACAATTCCTGCATGCGCGCGCGACGACCTTCTCGTGTGCACTTCGTCCCATTGGGTTTGCAAGGGGTTCTTGCGAATCTTTGATTTGTGATCAACGAATGTGCGCGCACAGTGCTTTTCTGCAATGGATGAGGGGGGGTCGATGCCGGCTGGGCTGGGCTGGTATCCGTTCAAATCTGAAACGAACAATGGGGCAGAATCGTATCTAAATTGCACATCCCCCGGGGGGGAATCTGGCCTCTGGTGGTGGATCCCAGTTCAGTGCTGGAAGAGAGGGCATATGTTGTCACTCTTTTGTGGTGCAGCGCATGTTGTACAACGTATGCGGTGCAATGTATGTTTCGCAAGCTATGTGGTGCAGTCTAAGTGGTGCAAGTAATTCCTGTTCGCAATGAGTTGCCCACTCCACTGCTCGCGCAACCATCTCACCCATCCGCCCGCAACTTGGTTTGCAAAACCCATGCGGCGGCGATTGCGATGAGTGCTCGGTGCTGGCTCTGGCTGGGGCATCTCTGCGGTCGCGCTAGCCCGCGAATGCTCGCGCGCGCAGTTGCCAGACAGTTTGGCGCTGCCGACGCGGCCATGGTGGCGCTGACCGCTGGGCACTTCCCAGCGGGCACTTCATCAGTGCGAGTCGGTGACTTGGGCCGGCGCGGTGCCATGGCAACGTCGACAAGGGTTGACGCGATGATGATGGTAGCGACGCTGGTGACAATGATGACAACGACGACAGCAAGGCCAACGACGGCGCCGATGCATTTCGCGCCGACAGCGATGACGGCGCCCTCGCGTCGGCGATGAAGGTTTTGGAGAGAGTTCGACATGCGCGCGCGGCCGACGCGCGAGAGTGGCCCGCATGGTATCATTTGACACGAATCGTGCCCCCACAAGCACGCGCGCAAGGGCATTCGAATGATTTCGACGTGCGGCGCGAGGGAGCCGTTTGGCAGAATGCACTGGAACTGTTGAAAAACCAATGAGTTTCTTAAGAATTCACACGAGCGCGAGCGCAGGCATTTTTGAGAACTGCTGCTGCACAACCATATGTTGTTCCCAACCATTCTGTGGTGTTGGGTCCTCGTTCCCCACATCCAAAGTGGGGGTTCTTGCTTTCTCTGGACACCCCGCGCAGGAACAGGAACCCACCATCATCATCATCATCACTCATTCCTACTCACTCACTCACTCACTCACTCACTCACTGATTCATCAGCACTCACTCACTCACTCACACGCTCATGAACTCACATATGATGATGATGATGATGATGATGATGATGATGATGATGATGATGATGATGATGATGATGATGATGAGTGTGCGCGTGAGAGAATGCGATGGTCATCATCATCACCAGTCAGTCAGTCAGTCAGTCAGTCAGTCATTCACTCACTCACTCACTCACTCGCTTTGGGCCTCGCCTGTGAGTGAACTGCTGGGAAATCTCAAGCGGGAGCCCCCTCCGTATGGGGCCCGCGGATCATGTTACTAATCCGAGCGGGTCATCCAATTCCTTTCACTGTCGCCACTTTTTGGCTCTCGCGCTGCCAGAACGCCATTCCCAGGCCATATTTGTGAGTGAATTGCAAGGAAGTCTCAAGCGGGAGCCCCCTCTCTATGGGGCCCGCGGATCATGTTAGTAATCCGAGCGGGCCATCCGATTCCTTTCACTGTCGCCACTTTGGGGCTCTCGCGCTGCCAGAACGCCACTCCCAGGCTACATTTGTGAGTGAATTGCAAGGAAGTCTCAAGCGGGAGCCCCCTCCCTATGGGGCCCGCGGATGATGTTAGTAATCCGAGCGGGTCATCCAATTCCTATAACTGTCGCCACTTTTGGGCTCTCGCGCTGCCAGAACGCCATTCCCAGTCTACATTTTGAATGCCCGGAGCCAACTGTAAGCCACTTCGTGTTCTTCGTGCTCCCAGAACACCATTCCCGGGCCACCTTTTGAATGCCCGGAGCCAACTGTAAGCCACTTCGTGTTCTTCGTGTTCCCAGAACAGCACTCCGGGGCCACTTTCTGAATGTCCGGAGCCAAAACAGGAGGGCGAGGTCGGGGGCAACGTAGGGAGCGGGGGGAGGGCCCGCCCCAGGGCGAGAAGAAATATACGCAGAATCGAAGAGACAGCCAGGACGCCTCACCAACCTCGAGGACGACGGTGAGGGCTTTTTCCAGATTCGCCCAGAGGATTCTCATGTGGGGTCCTTCCGTCGGAGTAATTATTTAAGAGACAGCGCCCCGCGTTCTCCTTTCCTCCTCCTCCTCCTCCGCCTCCCCCTCCTCCCTCCTCCTTCTGTGGCCCCACAGGGAGCTCCACCGAAGGCCCCAATGGCAAAGTTCGCATGCGGTTCCGCCCCCATTTTGGCACAACGCTCACACTGTTCGTGGCCCCATAGGGAGCTCCACCGAAGGCCCCAGTGGCAGGGTCCGCGTGCAGTTCCACCCCAATTTCGGCGCAACACTCACACGTTTCGAGGCCCCATAGGGAGCTTCACCGAAGGCCCCAGAGGCAAAGTTCGCATGCGGTTCCACCTCCATTGCGGCCATCCCTCATGCGGTTCGTGGACCCATAGGGAGCTCCACCGAAGGCCCCAGTGGCAGAGGCGTGCAGTTCCACCCCCACTTCGGCATACCCCTTTCACGCTCTGTGGCCGCATAGGGAGCTCCACCGAAGGCCCCACTGGCAAAGTTCGCAAGCGGTTCCACCCCCATTTCGGCGCACCCCTCACGCGGTTCGGAGCCATATAGGGAGCTCCACCGAAGGCCCCAATGGAATGGCAACGTTCGCATGCGGTTCCACCTCCATTTTGGCACAAACCTCACACGGTTCGTGGCCCCATAGGGAGCTCCACCGAAGGCCCCAGTGGCAAAATTCGCATACGGTTCCACCCCCATTGTAGCACACCCTCACACGTTTCGTGGCCCCATCGGGAGCTCCACCGGAGACGATACTCACAACTGCGGCACCCACTATGCATATGGTTGGGTCCTTCGCCAGGCTGATCTTATATTTTTCGGGGCACGTTTGAAACCCTTACGAAACTTTAAGTTTTTGAGGGATTCCGACATGCGCGCGCGGCGACGCGCGCGCGTGCGCTCCGTCCCCTTTTTTTTGCCAGGGATTCTTGCGACATCACGCGATTCCGACATACGCGCTCGAGACGCCCGTTTGGTAGCAAGTTGTGATCAACGTTGGAAAACTAACGGTTTTCGTAAGAATTCGCTAGAACCCGAACGCAAGGTTTGTTTGAGCATTCTTGTTGCGATACCAGACGTGCGCATATGTTTTCGCAAAACTCGATTTGAAACCCTTACGGGGCCGAAACTAGTTTTGAAGATTTCGGCGCGCGCGCGCGACAACGCGCACGCGCACTGCGTCCCATCTTTGGCACGGGATTCTTGAAAACTGATGATTTTTGATGAACGAGTACGCGCGTATGTATTTTTTGGCAGAGGATGAAAAGGGGGAGCGGTTACCGGCCTGGCTGGGATGGTATGAACTCATATTTACGTTGGATGGACGATGGGGCAGAATCATGTGCAAATTGCAATACGCAAAGGGGGGAGTTAAATCTGGAGGGGGGGGGTCGATCCTAATATTCGTATCATCTGTAAATTCGGGAAGATACTGCAATGCAGCGCACGGAAAGCTCTTCGGGTGCCCGGGGGCTGTCGGCGCGCGCGAGCTGTGCCGCAAGCCGTCAGGGCAGAGGGTTGTCAATTCGACACCTCGCCATCGCTCGGACGTCCATCCTCCGTGTATTTTTGAGTTTCGCGCGCGTGTTTTTCGCAAGATGACCTCAAATGAACCTTGATTGTCCTAGCCGAGAACAAATGCACACGTCCGACGGATGCCAAGACAGCATCTCGCCGTGGGGACTGCGATCTGGCTTCTCGGACTCCGAAAAGAAATCACGCGAGCGAGGAACCCCACATACTTACTTTATGTTGAATGGGTAGCATTTGTACTATTACTACTACTGCTACTACTACTACTACTACTACTACTACTACTGCTACTACTACTACTACTACTACGACTACTACTACTACTACTGCTACTACTGCTACTACGACGACTACTACTACTACTACTTCAACTACGACTGCGACTATTACGACGACGACTATTACTACTACTACTACTACTACTACTACTACTACTACTACTACTCCTACTACTACTGCTACTACTACTACTACTACTACTA
>CAUYUJ010021804.1:616879-649379 GCA_963575745.1 Prorocentrum cordatum | reverse complement strand
ACCGCTCGGACCCGAAGCCGCAGAGGTTCCAGCAGGGCCAGTACAGGCAGCGGCAGGCGTGGCAGGCCGAGCGCGACGACGAGCACGAGCACTACGACGACAACGACCACCAGCTCGACAACTCCTACGACGACCAGCCCCTGGAAGAAGAGGTCTACCTGGGCGAGGAGGAAGCCACTCTCGAGGAGATCGATGAGATGGACCCGGAGGCGGCGGAGAGCTTCGCAGCGATCGTCCAGAACAAGCAAAGGTTCCAGGCGCGTGGCGGCGGTCGCGGGAAAGGAGGTCGAGGACGCAAGGGCGGAGGTCGCGGCGAAGGCAGTTCGAGCTCGAGGGATCGAGCCAGAGGTGGAAGCGCTCCCGGTGACAGCGGTGAGCGGCGCGCTAGGATCGAGAAGCTGAAGCGGACTACGAGATGCGCCAGCTGCGGGCAGATCGGACACTGGCACGGGGACCCAGGCTGCCCGAAGTCATCGAGATCGGCGGCACCACCGTCGGACAGGCCGAAGAACAGCTACTTCAGCTTCAACGACTTCAAGGGCGACGGCTCCAAGACCAGCGAGGTCAGGATCGCGGAGGTGTTCGTGGCGTCGGCGGCTTCGCCTTCTTCTACCGGGCTCGGCGCTCGCCCTAAGCCTAAGGCAAGGTCACGCGGCAGCCCTCAAGGAGGTAAAGGAGGTGACGAGACCCTCAAGGCCAGCGCGGACGACGGAGACGGAGCTGCAGGACTTCCGAGGAGGCGAGGCCAGTCACTTCCAGTCATGGCGGAGCCCTGCGAGCACGCGCTGGCTCAAGTTCAAGGGCGCGAACGGGACGCACAGGTACCTTTCTTGCCACAAGTGCCTGCCCAGCCAGCTCGGCATCCACGTGGTCAGGGCCCACAGGTCTAGCGGCGAGGAGCTCTGGAAGTACCTCATGGCCTCCCTGCTGTTCACCCCGAAGGGCAGGGTCATCTACCCGCGCGCGGCCCCTGCGAAGACGATGCCAGCCGAGAGAGTCTTCAAGATGTCCCAGAGCATCCCCAAGTCCAAGAAGCTGGCGTCAGAGCTGATGACCAAACGCGCGGTGGAGGTGAAGGTTCCGTCGGACGACGAGGAGCTTGATCGCATCCCGAGGGCCGAGGACTATCCGCACGAGCTGGACAGACCTGAGGCGGAGGACAACGTGTACGTGGCGTACCCTGCGGACTTCGACCAGGACGTCAAGGGCCTCGATACCGAGCATGTACCACTCGGCGGTGAGAGGATCATGGTCGGCAAGTACAGGGGCTACACGTTCTCCGAGTTCGTGGACGGCGGTGCCGCTGCACGCGCGTACGGCAACGCTCTCATCAGGCACGCGATGTCCAGCGACTTGACTCGGCTCACCGTCGACCAGTACCGCTTGGCTTGGTTCCTCATCTACCTGATGGCGCTGGGCGAGTGGGACCCCCCCCTCAGAAGGAGGACGGGTCGTTCCAGGTGCTGATGGTCAACGGCTCCAAGGACGACGTCGAGGTCTACGGCTCCAGCTTCAAGGACCCGCCTGGACACAGCCTGCCAGATGACCATGCACGGCACGCCCTGGAGGGTCAGGTACGAGAAGGAGCTACTCGACCGGAAGCTCAAGCCGATTCCCAAGTCCCAGCAGACCAAGTTCCGTGGGGTCGGCGGCGACGCGTACAGCGATACGGTCTACAACATGCCAGCTGGCATCGCCAACGACCCGTTCGCGATCGAGTCGGCGGAGCTCGACCAGGACGCCCCCCTTCTGATCTCCAAGGACACCCAGTCGAAGCTAGGGACGGTGATCGACGTGGCGAACGCGGTCGCCGACTTCACCGAGATCGGCGCCTACAACGTGCCCCTATTCAAGACCAGCGGCGGCCACCTGGGCGTCAGCTTGCTGGACTTCCCGGACCCCGAGGTCTTCGGCCCCGAGCTCCAGGCCTACATCGCTGAGGACGGGCTCGACGGCGGCTTCGACATGGTGGAGTACCCGGAGGCGGAGGTCGTGATCCCGACCGCGGAGGTGATGGCGACGGAGACGGTCTCCGAGAACCCCAACGAGATCGACTGGGACGGCGACAAGTCCATCAGGATGGCCAGCTCAAGGCGCGCTAAGAAGATGAAGGCCATGCACGACGATTTGTACACCATCGAGTCCAGGACGCTCGACATCATGACGGGCAGCATCGACAGGAAGCGGAGGCAACCTAGGGGCAAGACCTTGCTGAAGCAGCTCTTCTGCGGCCAGTTCGGCCTCACCCTACTCGCCTCTACCACCTTCGGCTACAACTGCGGCCAGCCACTGGACATCGAGGACGGCTGGGACGGCGCTACCAGGAAGGGACGCCAAGCGGCACGGAGACAACTGCTGGAGGAGGACCCCTACGTGACGGTCATCACCATGCCCTGCGGCCCGTGGGGGGAGTGGGGTCGATGCAACTTGTCCAATGGCGGCGCTGCAGCTGCTACTGTTCAAGAGGCTCGGGAAGCTACGAGGCCACTGCTCGTGCTCTCGGACCAGGTCGTCGCCGACCGGGTGAAGCGCGGGATGCACGTCTTGATGGAGCAGCCCCTCGGGTCGAGTGCCTACTTCGAGCCCGAGATGACGAAGACGCAGGAGTTGGTGAAGAAGGGCCTGCTACTGGAGTGCACCCCGCACGGGTGCCAGCTCGGTTACGCCGACGAGGAAACCAAGGACGCGCACTACAAGCCGATGAGGTTCTTGACCGCCAGCGCGGCGGTCTACGAGGCCTTGCAGGGCGAAAAGTGCACGAGGGACCACTACCACCTGCCGTTGGAGAACCAGAAGAAGACGAGAGCGGCGGCGAAGTGGCCCGACAAGCTGGACAGGCTGGTACTACACGCCATCGAGCAGCAGATCGACCTCGACATCGACATGCACGTGTCCCAGGGTCTCGGTGTACTTGACAGTTTCCCAGTCGAGAACCAGCCTGAGGCCAAGAAGAGAAGGTTGCGTGGCAAGCAACCCCCGAAGCGTCCTCCAGCTGAGGACGGGAGTCAGGACTTCCGTGAACCCGAACATCCACCTGAGGACGGGCCTGCTACGGATCCTGACGGAGTTCGTGCTGAGCAATCCGCAGGCCTCGAGCCAGTGCTCTCCAAGGAGGAGCAGGAGCGCAGAGCGAGGTGGCTCACCTACGACCCTGCGGTCAGGCGCGATATCAGGAACCTGCACGCCAACTTCGGCCATCCGACCAACGTGACTCTGGTGAGGTGCTTGAGGAGGTCTGGTGCCAAGGAGGAGTTCCTGGACTGCGTGTGGGACTTCAGGTGTGACGCCTGCGGCGACATGATCAGGACGAAGCACGTGCGCCCGGTTCGCATGCCGGGTCGCTACCAGTTCAACTTCCACGTGATGCTGGACACGCTGTTCGCACACGACGCCGAGGGTAACACCCACGCCTTCCTGAACATAGTCTGCGACGGTACGAGGTTCCAGGTTGTTTGGTACCTCCACAAGGGTACACACGCACCCTCTGCCAAGGTCGCGTTAGACACGTTCCTGACAGTGTGGACTAGCTGGGCTGGACTGCCTCAGTCTATCTTCGTGGAACGCGGCAAGGAGTTCGCTAAGGAGTTCCTGGCCCACATGCATGAGAACGGCGTGGAGATCCAGAACGCGGCCTGGAGGCGCACGAGCAGCTCGGCAGGATCGAGAGGTTAGGTGGCGTCTGGAAGGAGGTGTGGCATCGCGTGGTGCAGGACGCCCAGATCACGAAGGAGAAGGACCTGAAGAGCGTGTGCGGCGTCGTCAACCAGGTGCGCAATGAGGCGGTGATCTACGACGGCTACGCACCCGCCAACTGGGTGCTAGGTACTCGCGGCCTGCGGGTACCAGGTTCGATGCTCCAGGACTCGGAGGCCGAGAAGCTCCAGGTGCAGGAGGCGGCGCTCGACCCGGAATCGGCCATGGCATCCAACCTGTTGTGGCGCGAGTGCGCCAAGGTCGCCTTCGTGAAGATGGACAACGACAGTCGCGTCAGGAGGGCCAAGCTGGCGATATCGACACCTACAAGAGGGCCGTTCCCTGTGGGCGCCTACGTCTACTTCAGGCGCACCCATGTTAGGCCGGGTGAGTCTCCTGCCCTGTACCATCGTTGGTTCGGTGTTGCGCGCGTCATCGGCCACGACTTCCGCGACCCCGAGAAGATGGCGGACGGCATCGAGTCCACGCTCCGACCTGCGGCCGTGCAGGGGAGCCCTCACGCGATTTGGCTACGGTATGGCGGCGGTACGGTCTTGGCAAGACCGGAGCAGCTTCGGTTCGCGACGGAGGACGAGTTGATCACCTGGGATCGGATGCCTGCTGATCAGCGTGGAGCGGCACTTCCACGAGGGCCTCGAGGATTCCTGGATGTTCGTCGCGAAGGTCTCGAAGACGGAGCACCTGGAGATCCCGAAGCTGCTGCGCTACCAGGCAGGGAACCTACGGCGGCTACTGCCGCGACTGGTCCGCGCCCGGAGCCTCCAGCGTCGAAAACTACGGAGGCACCGTCAGGCAGTGCGCAGCCTGCCGCGGGAGCTGGCATGGCGAGCTCACCGCTACAAGGGCGCGACGCAGCTCAAGCTGATCCGCGACCTGGGGAGGATCTCACTCCCGGAGTTCCAGAGCATCAGCCAGCAGCTGAGCTACCTGAGCCAGTACCACGTCATGGACGCGGCCCAGCACCTGTCGGACTTGATCCAGGATCTGGCGGCGCTGGAGAGGGAGAAGCGGAGGAGATGAACGAGGATAACGACGCGACGGCGACTCCACCTCCTCCTGAACGTCCCGAACCTTCCGAACTTCCAGATCTCCCAAGACTTCCCGAACCACCTGAACTACCTGAACGGCTTCCTGGATATGGGCCCCAGCGGACCCGCGCTCGCCTACGTCGTGGTGGCGGCCCCATGGCCGGTGGAGCGTGCCTTGCTGAGTACGACTCGGATGCGGTGTAGCCTATGCGTGGTTAACGGGACGCTCCCGCGGGAAGGAGATCAACCTGACGGACCTGACCAAGGCCGAGCGGAAGGAGTTCGACGCGAGCATGGCCATGGAGTGGGAGAACTGGCGCAACTTCAGGGCGGTGACCGTGGTCGTCGGAGACGATGCGAAGGAGCTGCTGAAGAGGGCGAAGCCTATTCCGCCGAGGTGGGTTCACACCAACAAGAACGAGTACGACCCCAAGCTACCGCTCAAGGCGAAGTCGAGGCTGGTGGCGGTTGGCTGCTACGAGTCGGTGCATGTCCGGACGGATTCGCCCGCGTCTTCCCTGCTGGTGTTCCACTTGATCTGCAGCACGGCGGCTAGGAAGCACTGGCTACTATCGAAGCTCGACGCGACGAGCGCCTACCTACAAGGAGATGATGTTGATCGTATGCTGGTGCTACGACCGCCCGCACCGCTACCTCCTGGAGTACCACCTGGTTCCCTGTTTGTGTGCCACGGAGCGATCTATGGTACTGAGGACGCTGGACGGAAGTGGTGGAGTAAGCTACGAAGGACGCTGCGCGGCAACTCGTGGCAGGAGAGCCGCTTGGAGAGAGCCTTCTTCATGCTCTTCGAGGGTGACATCCTCGTTGGCCTTATCGGCACCTACGTGGACGACCTGTTCGCGACCGGGGATCCGAACAGCAAGCTCTACAACGACACGATGGACGAGCTCAAGAAGGCACTACTCTTGACGGAAGAGAAGCCGCCCTTCAGGTACTGCGGCAAGGACGTGGAGCAGGCAAGGGACTTCTCGATCAAGGTCTCGATGCAGCACTTCGTGGAGCAGATGGAGGAGTTGCCGATGCTACCGGCAAGGCGGAAGCAGATCAAGGCGCTGGCTACGGACGAGGAGAAGAGCTTTGCAGAGTCGGTGATTGGTTCACTGGGATGGCTTTCGCGACAGCTGCGGATGGACGTCTCTTTCGGCTACAGTTGGCTCGCCTCGCGCAGCAGAAGAACACCATGACGGTGCAGGACCTACTGGAGATGAACAAGCTGGTGCGGTACTGCCACGAGACGAAGGACGTGTGCCTACACTTCCGTAGCGACTTCATCAAGAACGACACCGACCTTCGTGGGTGTGTGTTCGCCGACAGCAGCCTCAACAACATCGACGAGAAGAAGTTCGGAGCGCTGGGCGAGAAGGTGAAATCGCAGTGCGGTTTCGTGTGCCTGGTGTGCGACGACGGCCTGTACAAGGACGGTGGTGGACCTGCTCATTTCTTGGACTGGGGCAGCTCCAAGATTCGGAGAGTCTGCCGGGCATCGATGGCGGCAGAGGCCCACGGCTTGACCGAAGGCGCGGAGGCGCTGGAGTGGGTCAGGGCGTTGTACTACGAGATGGACAAGCCGAACCAGCCGATCGCAGAGTTGGTTCACGACAGTGCGACGTTGATGCCTGCCAAGTGGTTCGACGACGCTAACAGCCTGGTGAGCCACTTGTTGGCGGACGCTGGTCAGGTTGCCGATCGCCGTGTTCGTGTGGTGGTGGCCTCGCTTCGAGAGCTTCTAAGCCAAGATGGAGTCGACTTGGAGTGGTGCGACACCAGTGTGCAGCTTGCAGACGCGCTGACGAAGCTCGAAGCGGAGAGAAGCTACCTGACGAACGCCATGCGCGACGGCTACGTGACGACGACTGTGTCCTCCGAGGCGGCGGCCACGAAGGAGGCCATCCGTGCTGCACGGCGGCGCCGTGCTGACGAGCGCAGGACCCAGCCCGTTGCATCTGTGCGCGAGAGCCTGTCCTGTGCGGTGCGAGCTTCGCGCGGGGGTCAGCCCCGCGTGGCCTGAGTGCGATCTTGTCAGGTCGACTCTTGTGTGCTCTTCGTGCTTCGCGTGGGGACCAGCCCCGCGTGGCCTGAGTTGCGATCTACCCAGGTCGCCTTTCGTGTTCGGCCCAGCTGGGCCATTTCCTTATCAATGAAGCTACGCTCGAGATTTCGTGTTTCGGGCCAGAGCGACAGCGAGGACGGGTGTTGAAATCGACACTGTCTCCCTGGCCCCCCAAGATGCCCCTCTCGCCGACGCCGATTCGACCGCAACCGTTTCGGTTTCAGAGCTCTTGAGCTTCGGGCAGAAAAGACTTTCAGCTTTCTTGTGACGGCAGCGGCCGTCAGTTGAGACTACTACTTCGACTACGACTGCGACTGCGACTACCTCTGCTACGACTAGTACAACAATAAATTCTACTACTACTACTACTACTACTACTACTACTACTACTACTACTACTACTACTACTACTCCTACTATCACTACCACTACCACTACTACTACTACTGTTACTACTACTACTACTACTGCTGCTGCTATTGCGACTACGATTAGTACTAATACCACCACTATTGCTACGACTACGTCAACGACAACGACTACTACTACTAAAACTACTACCACTACTAAGACGACGACGACTACTACTACTACTACTACTATTACTACTACTACTACTACTACTACTACTACTACTGGAACGGCTACGACTACTACTGCTGCGACTACCACTACTACTCCTACTTCTACTACTACTACTACTACTACTACTACTGCTACTGCTGCTGCTACTACTACTACTACTGGTACTACTACTACTGCTGCTACTACTACTACTACTACAACGGCTACAACTACGACGACTACGGCTACGAGTGCGACTACGACTACGACTACGACTACGACTACTACTACTACTACTACTACGACGACGACGACGACTCCTACTACTACTACTACTACTACTACTACCACTACCACTACCACTACCACTACCACTACCACTACCACTACCACTACCACTATGATTATTACGGCTACTACTACTACGACTACTACGGCTACGACGACGACGACGACGACGACGACGACGACGACGACGACTACTACTACTACTACTACTACTACTACTAATGCTGCTACTACTACCACCACTACCACTACTACTACTACTACTACTACTACTACTACTGCTACTACTACTACTGCTACTACTACTACTACTCATACTCATACTCATATTCATACTACTACTACTACTACTACTACTACTACTACTACTACTACTACTACTACTACTACTAATGCTGATATAACCACCACTGCTATTACAACTGTAAGTACACTTTCAACAGAAGCGAAACGGATAACGCCCCCCTCCCCCCCCCCCGCGCGCCGCCCTCTGGTGTCGAGGCAATCGCCCCCCCTCTCCTCCGCACCCCCTCTGGCGTCGAAGCAATGCCACGCCTGCCACGGCCTGCGAGTTTGAAACGGGTACCGCCCCCACCCCCAACGAACGCCCTCTGGCATCGAAAAAGTGCAGCGCCTGTCGCGCCCTGCAACCCTGAGGCGGATAACGCCCTCCACCGTCTGCGCACCCCCTCTGGCATCGAGGCAGCGCCACGCCTGCCACGCCTTGCGAACCTGAGGCGGATAGCGCCCCACCCCCAGCAAACCCCCTCAGGCATCAAATCAGTACCACGCCTGCCACGCCCTGCGAGCCTCAGCCGGATAACGCCCCCACCCCCAGCGCACCCCCCTGGTGTTGAGGAAATGCCGCGCGTGCCACGCCCCGCGACACTGAGACGGATAGCGCCCCCACCCCCAGCGCACCCCCTCTGGTGTCGAAAAGGTGCAACGATTGCCGTGCCCCACGCGCCTGCAACACATGGCGTGCGCACCCCCTCTGGTGTCGAGAATGTGCCACGCCCGCCGTGCCCTGCGAGCCTGCGACGCATAGAGACCGCACTCCCTACGCAACCCCTCTGGTGTCGAGAAAGTACCACGCCTGCCGTGCCCTACCATCCTGCAACGCATAGAGATCGCACCCCCTCCCTCTGGTGTCGAGAAAGTGCAAGTCTTCCGTGCCCCGCGAGCCTGCAACTCATGGAGACCGCGACGCCTGCCGCGCCCTGCGAGCCTGCGACGCAAAGAGGCCGCACCCCCTGCGCACCCCCTCTGGTGTCGAGAACGTGCCACGCCTGCGGTGCCCTGCGAGCCTGCAACGCATAGAAACCGCACCCCCTGCGCACCCCCTCCGGTGTCGAGAAAATGCCACGCCTGTGGTGCCTTACGTCTGTGTCCGTGTCTGTGTTGTGTGGTGTGTGATGTGTAAGTATATGATGTGTGTGTGTGTGTATGTGCGCGGCCGTGTCTGTGTGTGTTTGTGTCTGCGTGTCTGTGTGTCTGTGTGTCTGTGTGCGTCTGTGGGGGAGGAAGGAAGAGCAGGGGGAAAGGAGGAGGGAGGTGAGGTGTGTGAGCTTCGCGGGTGCGACGCGGGTGGGAAGAAAACAATGACCCCACTTGAGCATGTGGAAAGGGCACACCCTGCAGGTTTGGTTGACGGCACATCGTCCCCAAGACAACCCAAGGGATTAATGTACGGCACGGGGGGGACGAGAATGGCTGATCTGGTGCGCCACAGCTGGCTCATGGACCGCGCAGGTCTTGAACCACCGCGGGGAGCGGTGGTATCTGATCGCGTGGCTCTCACCCACTTGGTCGACTGACCTAAAGAAACTCCAAGGGGGGAAATTCAAGACTCCGTCTCCTCCTCCCCTCTATCTCCTCCACCCTCCACCCTCGTCCTCGGCGTCGCCCTCATCCTGTCCACGTGCAAGGAGCATCGGGACCTCCATCGCGAACTTCAGGCTCTGAAGCGCGCCAGGCACGGCGAGCTCGTAGTTCCCCTGCACCAGAAACTTCTGTGCCGTCTCTGTGCACAGCTGGAGCAGCTCCTCTCTACCGACCGGGGGCAGTCCCACAGCACTCCCACGCATGCGCCCCTCACCGCCTCTCGCCCCTCCTGCCTGCCCTGGCTCCTGCACGATCGGATCTGGTCGGCTCGGGATTGTGCTTGCGTCCCGGGGGCGCACGCCACCAGCGCAGCGGATACGCGCGTGCCTGCAGGCGAGACGGACGAGGACGAGGGCGACGAGGAGGAGGAGGAGGACTCCAGAAGTTATCGAGAAGTGGTCTCTCGTAGGTTCGAGGAGGAAATGATCTCTGTGCTAGATCAATTCTGTCGTCGATCCCCTGTTTGAGCGCTGGCGGGAATGTCGCCAGCAACGGGGCTCAGCAGACGACGGCCGAGGCTCCTTGCGGATGCCCATCAGCTCCTCGGCCCGCCGGTCGCGCTCCACCTCGCTGCCGATGGCCTTCGGCCGCTCGCGCAGCACCTCGATGTCCTTGGCGATGAGGTTGCGGATCCCGCGCCAGTCGATGTCGAAGTGCTCCTGGGCGCGCGCCGCTCCTGCGCCCTTATTTGCCGACGTCCTTTGAGAGAGTAGGAGCTTTTGCCCCATATGAAGACTGGAGTGCGTAGCTGTGGCTCTCCTCTCTCCTCTCTCCTCCCCCTCCTCCTCCGCCTCCTCCTCCTCCTCCTCCTCCTCCCCCTCCTCCTCCCCCTCCTCCTCCCCCTCCTCCTCCTCCTCCTCCCTTTGTGTGTTTAACACGCGCCGCCGTTGCCAATGCAGCGCGCCTCTCTAGTGAGCAATTTGGCTGCTCACGGTCTCACCCTGCTCGCGCGCCATCCAGACGCAAGGCGCCTGAACTGGACTGAACCTTTCCGTCCAGGCGAGAACCCATTCAGAATCTGCCTCCCCAAACACACCGCCAAACGCAGTCCTGCTCGGCTGCACGAGCCAGGTGCAGCCTCGGTGACGACGCCCCCCCCCGCGCCAACGCAAGCTGAAGCTCCCCCCCGAACCGCCGCAAGATGAGAGCAATCTCCTGATAGCGCTGTGCTGCTCGGCACAGGGCGTGCGCTGGCAGCCAACTGCCCTCAGTTGCGCCGCTCCCCTCCAGGCTGCCCCAACAGCCCAGCGATTGGCGCACGCCGCAGAATCTTGCCGCTCCATCTCGGGGCCAACCTGCGGCGGACTCCACCACAGGGACGCGGCCCACGAGACTCCCTGGAGTCCTGGGGAGAGATAACGCACGTCCCCTGTCGCAGGCCACGCCACGGTGCGCAGACTGCTCCAATCTCACGGCCAGAGCTTCTGGCACGTGCGGGCCCGGGCTCATACGGATCGAGCAAGGACATGTAAGCAATAGCGTCGGGATTACACTCGAAAGGTGGGTCAATCGGCATGGGGCGTGCAAAATCATTGAGTCACACATTCGACTGTGAAGAGCAACACGTGAGAGAGCTAATCAAGCATGCTTGACAGCTATTGTCTTAGCGTGTGCTTTGAGTAAACGGATTGATACCACATGCCTAGCCCCACCTGTGAAAGCACGGTGGTTTGGTGCGAGCAGGTTCAATACAACCATACAAATCACACTGAAGTCACTAACACTACATAAGAAATCATGTGCAACAAACATGTCCTGGCAGTGATGAGCAAACCCAGTGGACACACCTGTTTGTGAACATATCGCATGTTGATTCTTGGACCGTGGCACCACGATCTGCGTGAGGGGTGTGTCCGAGTATCAGGACTTCCACGACCACCCATGCGAAAATGACGCTCCAAACATGGACGCGAACAACTGAACGGCCCTGAACTCTGCTCCCTTGGGACGCGCGTGCGACAGCAATCCCCGCACGGCAAGTTCGTGCCGGGAGGACCTGGGCGTTGCTTTCTGATACTGCCTGGATTGTCCCATCCTGAACTATCGGCGGCTTTTCGCTCCCCAGATCCTTCCACCTGGGCCAGCTGTGAGCACCTGGCGGCGTTCCGACCTCGGATGCCCGCGGCGGGTGTCGCCGCCGCGTCGGCACGGCGCGAATCTGCCGCGCCTCAGGCGCCCGGTGCCTGGCGGCCCGCGCGGGCCAGCGCGCCTTGCCACGCCCGACGTGATCGCCGGCCCGGGGCCCGCTGTGCGGGCGGAGGGCCCCGCACAGAAGCACTCGGCCCAGCCGCTCCGCCGTCGGGCCGAGCCAGCCCAACTCTGGGAGGCCTGGAAGTGAGCGCCGACACCAGCACAGGGGGAAGCCTCCAACGACGAGAGAGGATGATCCTAGATGTTGGTGTCGGTGTCTATATTTCAGCCGTCTAAGGAGCCCAAACATATTGCCACCATCGCCGAGGTCGGGCTCCTTTCCATCGGTGGAGGCGCACCACCGATGCTGGTGCTGGTGTTAACCTTTAGGCCTCCGAAACACCCGCGTCCACCTCAAGACACGAGCCCGCGGCTCGTTGCGCCGGTCAGAAACCAACCCCAGTGAGAGTGGGAACTGCGGTGAGGAACTTTTGCTCAGCGCGTCGCGGTGTCGGCCCTTGCGACACGCCGTGTCCTGCGGGCTGATGGCGTCTCGCTGCGCTCCGGGGCGTTGACCCGTTAGGAATGGGACGTGGTCAGCGTGTCGCGCCTAAGCGTGGTAGGCCAGGGCCCGAAGAGCGGCACTCTAAACAAACGTTCCTGACCTTGAGACTGGCGCCCTACTCAAAACTCCAACATCGTGATACAACGTCGACGTCGACTGCTAAAAGCCTGGACCCCTTCCTCGGGACGGTTTTCTTATCCTATTTGTTTTACGGTCCCACACCCTGAAACCGAAAACGGCTAAATACTTCCCGTCGTGTAATTTTCTTATTCCCTACCTAGGCTCTACCTAGAAGGGTTCTTACTCTCTAGCTTAAAGGGGCCGGGCAGTGGAAAGCGCCCCGGGCGGTTCCTCCAGTCCCCGCCCCGCGGTTCCCCCCAGTCCCCTGGGAGCTTTAGCTTTAGCTTTAGCTTAGCTGTAGCTTAGCTTTAGCTTAGCGTTTCGCTTAGCTTTCCGCTTAGCGTTTAGCTTAGCTTTAGCTTAGCTTGAGCTTAGCTGTAGCTCAGCTTTAGCTTAGCTTTAGCTTAGCTTTAGCTTAGCTTTAGCTTAGCTTTAGCTTAGCTTTAGCTTAGCTTTAGCTTAGTTGTAGATTAGCTTTAGCTTAGCTGTTGCTCAGCTTTAGCTTAGCTTTAGATTAGCTTTAGCTTAGCTTTAGCTTAACTTTAGCTTAGCTGTGGTTTAGCTTTAGCTTAGCTTTAGCTTAGCTTTAGCTTAGCTTTAGCTTAGCGTTACTGTTACTACTAATGCTGCTTTCCTAGGGGTTCCAACTCCTAGGTAGGGTCGCACTGGGATATTTTTTTTACGACAGAAGGAGGTGGGGGCGATTTGCGGGGCCCTCTGGGCGACCACCAGAAGGCCGCCGGCCAGGGGCAAGCAAGGCTTGGGGCCCTGTGAGTGGTGCCCCATATGGGTCACTGGAGGGCTGCTGGCGCCAAGGAGCAGCTGAGGCCTAAATCTGATGGGCGGCGGGACCGCACGGGTCGTTACGGTCATCGTGCTACCACAAGGGATGCCGAATAAGGAACGCGGGGGCTCTTCAGGCCACGGCGAGCCTCCGTCACGGGCGGGTCACCCGACCCACAGGTAAGGCACGGCCCGAGAACCGGGGCCCCTCCTGGTTCCAAAGCGGTGCTTTTTCCAGCGCCTGGGCTGAAGCGAAGGCCACAACCCAGAGGCAATCAAAACCAGAGATCTCATGGAACCCTCTGGGCCACCGCCAAGAGGCCAACGCCCAAGGTGAAATCCAGCACTGCCTGGGGAGAGCAGCAACACAACAACACCGGATAATAATCCCAGTCGTTGGGATTCCTGGAATTTTCGCATGCACTCCACGCCTGCCTTCTCCTTTTTGTTTGTTTCTCTCTCTCTCTCTCTCTGTCTATGTCTCTCTTCCTCTCCCTCAATCTTTATCATATCACCTTTTTGGATGGTCTCTCTCTCTCTCTCTCTATATATATATATATATCTCTCTCGTTCTCTCTCTCTCTCTCTCTCTCTTTTCTCTATGTTTTTCAATCGTCCGACTATGTGTTTACTTGATCTGCCCTCACACCTCGCTCTGCACTCTCTTGTCACATACCTACTCTGAGCGATGTGTGCGAGTACATTATCTATACACACGTATCACTCAGGGACACGATCAGGATCTCAAAGGGCTCCTCTGGGAATCTCTCAGGCATCCTCGGATCTCCCAGGTATCCTCTGAAGATCCCTCAATGGTCTTCAAGGGATGAATCAGGCATCCTCTCAGGACCCCTCAGGGATCCTGTATTGATCTTTCAGGGATACTGTGCACCCTGTAAGGATATTGCAATAATTCGATACAGATCGCTCAAAGATCTTGTAGGGATCTTTCAAGGATCATGTACGGATCTTCCAGGGATCCTGGAATGATCCCTTAGCGGTAATGTAAACAGATCTCTCAAGGGTCCTGCAAGGATCTGTCAGGGATCCTATATGAGTCGTCCAGGGCTACTGTAAGGATCTGTCAGGGATCGTCCAAGGCTCCTGGAAGGACCTTTCAAGGATCCCCCCATGATCTCCCACACAACTCTCATGGTGGTTCGCATTGGTACCTAAATGGTTGGAACTTGCCTCCACCTCCTCCTTCTCCTCCTCCTCCTCCATCCCCTCCTCCTGCTCCTGGTGCTACTGCTCCTCCTCGTTCCCACATGGCCGACGGCAGGGTAAGGTCATCACCGTCCTGGGTGCAGTAGAACGACGGGCACTCCTGGGAATCCACGCTAGACGGCAGGTGGGCGGAAGGGAAGAACAACTGGAATCTGGGAAATGGTGATTAGGAGCATGATGATGACAACGGAGGCGATCTGGAATTACACGTGGGGGAAAATGACGACGAGAGCGAGAGGGCTTGGAGACAGGGGGGAAGATGAGGTGTGAGGAGAAGAGCAGGACAAACGATTGTAGGTTGGACGAGCAGGAGAAGCAAAAAGAGCAACAGGGAGGAGCATGAAGACGAGGCGGAGTGATTGACAACAGTGCCGTGCCCCCACGGAACCGCAGGGGAGGACGTGTGCAATGACGGTCCGCACGAAAAACCATTCGGCGAGGGCTGACTTGGTAAAGGGCTTCTTCGTCGAAAAAATACACACGTTCGAGCCATGCCAAGATGATGCTTCACCATCTGTCGGTGACGGCCGTTACCAGGGGCGCAGGGTGGGGGTGTGGGCGGGCGGCCCTGGTACCAAGCCCTATCGCGATCAATTAAGCAACGAGTTCAACCGCAATGCCCACCCTTCAGAGCCCACTGGAGTCCGAGCACTTCAGTGCCGCCGGCTTCCCGCAGACCTCGCACTCGTACTTGGTGCCCTTGGGCCTGGCGAGCTGGTTGATGGGCACGGCCGACATCGCGGGCAGATCCTCTCGGGCATGCTGGATACGACCAGCCTGTCCCTCCTCACTGCCCAACTCCTTCCCCTCCTCCCCTGCGCCATTCTGATTCCTCCCCCCCCTCGCCCTCCCGCTCCCGTTCCTCCTCGTCCTCCTCCTCCTCCCCTCCACCCTCGCCCTGAACTTCCCTCTCCTCTCCCGCCCTCCTCCTCCTCCTCCTCCTTACTTACTTACTTACGCTTGCGCCGAAGGAGGCGAGCACGCCTCCGCGGTGCCTCTTCCACACGCCGCGCCTCACCGCCCGCGCCGCCAGGCGCCCGCGGCCGACGTCGCCACCGAACGTCCACGGCCATCGTTGTCGTCGTTGCCTCGTCGTCGTCGAGGCTCGTCGTCGGGCCATCGGACGTCGACGAGACGACACGACCAGCCCTCCGCGAGAGACTCTGCGGGGAGCTGACATCGCCACAACCCTCGGAGGCGTTGGGCCCATGGGGGGGGCCCGCTCCTCCTCCTCCTCCTCCTCCTCCTCCTCCTCTGTTTTTTCCTCTTCTTCTTCTTCGTCCCCTTCCTCCTTCTCTTCCTCTTCCTCTTCCTCATCGTCTTCCTCTTCCTCTTTGTCCTCGTCCTCGTCGTCGTCGTCGTCGTCCTCCGCCTCCTCCTCCTCTACATCCTCTTCCTCCTCCTCCTCCTCAACCTCCTCCCCACTCCTTCCCCTCCTCGCCATGCTCCTCCTCCCCCTCCTCCGAGCCCTCGCCCTCGCCCTCGCCCTCGCCCTCGCCCTCGCCCACCTCCTCCTCTTCCTCCTCGTCGTCATCCTACTCCTCCCCTCCCCCATTCTACATTACCTTTTCTGTCCTCTCCTTCTGCCTATCTCTCTCTCTCTCTCTTTCGCTTTCTCTCTCTCTCTCTCTCTCTCTTCCTCTCACCCCCTCGCTCTGTTTTCTTTTTTGTTTTCTATATACCTCTCCCTCTCTCTTTCTTTAATTTTGGTTCGAGAACGCCCGTGCTCAGGGCGAACCGTGACACGTACATCCCCGCACCCATTTCCGCCTGGGAAGACCAAAGCCGCGCCGCACAGCGCGGTACTGGTGCGTGCCCCATGTCATCCCCCTTCAGTATTCGCGCGCGCCGTGGTTCCGAAAGGCCCTCGCCGCGCGCCTCCTGCACCAAGGCCGCCCAAGACACTAGGCAAGGGTCGTCAGAAGACCGCCTTACCCGAGCGCAGCCTGGTTCGAAAGGAATTCTGCGTCGCTGCACTCCAGAGCGGGGGCGGCGTCGACGGAGCAGTCGCTGCAGGCAACGGTCTCGCTCACAAACACCAAGCTGACCTCGATACCATGTACGAAGAATACCGTTCCGACCAGCCAAAGCTCTGGGGCGAGCTAGTGAGATTGCGCAGGAAGAGCAAAATCGACCACACCATGCTGCATCACTCCTTTCACCCGTAGAAAAGCACAGACCGTGACACCGAACCAGCTGCTGCCACGGTCGACGCCGAAGCCCACCAGGGCAATGGCACGGCCCCTCTCATCAGCCTTGACGCGCAAAACTGGGACGTCCCTGTTACTGCAGCGCCCGACATGGACGGTGAGGGAATGCCATGCACCAACAGCATCTAATTCCACCTGATCCAAAAAATCCGCACTCAGGACAACCCTCTAGACTTCGCAACTCTGTGGCCCATCAGCACGGGCTACCCCTGCAGAGAAATACTCATCCCAGTACTGCAGCGCACGGCGAAAGCTACTGGACACACGCCAGCTCCATGGAACCATCTACCAACTTGGACGTGAAGAGGTCAGGTGCCTCCAAAACGTCGTGCAAGACAAACTCGACCCAGCCGATCAGGTCGTCTGGATCCGCGCGGCCATTTGTGAAGTGGATGTCATCGCTGTTGCGCCTGCGCTCGAAGAATTATTCACCACCGAATTGTCCGGCGCCGCACAAATCGATAGAGGCCGCTATCCAAGCGGACCAGGCACGGGACAACAACAGGCACACGAGCGCGACAAATCAACCAAGAAAGGTGCTGCACGCGTCCAGGCGGACGAAGACCTCGCCGACGCCCTCACGACCGCGTTCGCGCCCCATTTCTGTGCCGAAATGGAGCCCCCAAAGCGCCAGGGCACAGCTGTCGGTAAATACAAGCTAACGGCTACCTTCGGCATCGAGCCAGCCGACGTCCCTTTGGCCCTCTCTGCCTTGGGCAATTCGACATCAGTTACCACGGCTCCACAGGGCCCCAGCCCAGTGAGTGCACCATCGTGCGGTGCACTGAAGGTCGCCAGACCGTGCTCCAAGAAGCCCACCAAACCTCCGCCAAGCACAACGCCTTCAAAACAGCAAGGGCGAACAAAAGAGTGGGCATCAAGGTTCAGTCGGACACCCGGGAGGCGAAACTCGTGGCCCTCGAATTTGCGTGGCACCAACGCAGCACTGGCCAACCCCAAGTACCACATCGCAGGAATTGAACCACAGAGTGCTACCAAAACACAAATCACTGAGGTGTCCAAATCCATCAAGTGGCACTTCTTTGAGGTACAGCGCAAAGGCTGGGACGAACCCACCATGCGGTGACTTCGCCATAGTCAGAGCGGCCAGTCTTCCGCCGAACTCTACTATGCACCTCCACGGGTCTACCACCCCCTGGATCACCGCCAGGTTGGAGACGAAATCCCGAGCCGAGGCGGACCAACCGAAAAGCACCGCTGCCACGATCGTCTCACCAGAGACTCGCTCACGGGAGGGACATGGACCGACCCCGCCCCAGTCCCTACAGGACTGGGCGGTAGCCAGACCTCAGCTGCAAGCGCTGCTTCAACCACCAGCAAGCCAAACGGCGCCGCCGCCACCGCCGAACACCCCGCCACCAAGGAAGAAGCAGCGCAGCACCAGCGGGCCGGATTCTCGCAAACGAACCGTCAGCTTGAAGAAGGAAACCACTGCGCACATCGACGACAGCCACACCGCCATAAAGGACGCAACCGACTGCGACATGGAGGGAGGGGCCGACGAAATCGAAGCCGCCGACGCCCCCTCCCCTGTCCGCCAACGAGCGGCACGCGGCAACCGTCTACGATGAAATCTTCGACGAGGAATGGCTCTTTCAACCGGGAATGCATGGCATCTCCGATCAAGCTGACGCGAGGATCCAGGGGCTCAACGCTGATCAACAACAGGTCGCCGAGACGGTTAAGCGACCCGAAACTACCGTCACCAGTGTGGCCGCCAGCCAAGCCATTCTGGCGCATCTGCCACCGCCTGGATCAAGGGGCCCACGCGGTCCAATCCGAACAGACCATCCTGAACACAGACCTGCAGGCCTTCAAGCGCCAAGTGGCGCCCCCATCACACTGGCCCAAGCCCCTGCGGGGCAAACGGCCCGACTCCCCAATCTTGGCGACACCCCCCGCGGGCTCATGCAGCGAGGCCAATCCTAAGGGCCCGCAAGGCAACCAGGATGCAGAAGGAGGCGCGCACGCAACCGACCAGGAGGCAGGCAATGGGCGGCCCATCACCACCCCCGCCGGATGATATTGCAGGGGGAGAAAGGCACAGATCCCAACTGGACGGTGCAGATCCCATTCTGACGGTCCAGATCCCAATCGGTAGTTAAAGAAGAACGTCCAGATCCCAACCGCTCTTGTTTGAGCTTCCAAGCGCTTGACACGCTTGGAAGGCGCTACGTTGGCGCTTGATAAGCGCTTCCGTGAAGGCGCCTCCTCGGCTGCGTGAAAGGTTATCGTGGGTTCCTCTAAGCCTTAAGGTTCCCTGAAAGATCCCTGCAGCTCCCTCGGGATTCCTGCTGTAATTCCCAAGGATCCCTCAGGATTCCTGAGGTTTTCCTGCGGATTTTCGTGGGATCCCACAAGGATTCCCGAGGATTTCTGAGTTGTCCTGAAGATTCCCAAATTCGTTCCTACAGGATTCCTGACGGTTTTCCTTGAAGATTCCCGAACTATTCGTGATGTTCTCAATCGGCCCACCGTTCGGCGGCGCGCGCGAAAGGGGAGGGGTGGGGGGGCTTCTTAGGAGGCTGCGTCTTAAAAAACGCCAGCCCTTCATGTGCAGAGAAGGCCCACGCCGTCTGAGAAACAAGGGTGCTTCTGAGAAGCCTTCTCCCTTCTCCGACCCCCCCCTCTGAGCGCGGCTGACGCGAATCCGTCGCCGCCCCCCAGATGCATCTCAGGAGCCCCGCCGCCGCAGAAGATGCGCTGAAACCCGCCGCCCTGCACGGGGGGGCCTGACGCAACTGGCGTGGCAGAGTACTCCGTTTCATGACGACGCACAGAAGCGCGCTCCAAAAATAATTATTCAGAAAACATGTCCTTGGCTAGCGAGTTTCCGAGCCGTGGCAGATCGTCTTCGGCATGAGGGTGCAACAATCGCTGTTCCGAAGGCTGCCCGCCTTCACCAGGCAACCGGAGGGAGGAGAAATATGTATGAGTCCTGAGAACTCCTGAACAATCCGGGAGTATTCCCAAGGAGTTCTGAACGGTTTCCTTAAGAATCTCTGAGGATTCCCGAGGGTCCCTGAAGATTCCTGCAGGATTCCTGAGGACCCCTAAAGGATTCCGATGGGATTCCTGGCGGTGTCTTAAAAATTCCTTCGGATTCCCGATGGTTTCCTACGAGTTCTTGAAGGCTTCCTTAGAAATCCGGAGGGGGTCCTGAAGGATTCCTGCAGGGGTGCCGAGGATTCCTGTACGGCCTCCTGATGGATTCCAATAGGATTCCGGAGGATTCCTCAAAACCCTGAAGATTCCGAAGGATTCCCGAGGGATTCCTCAGGATCCCTCCTGCGGACTCCTCAAGGGTTCTGAAGGATATCTGAAAAAATCCCAAAAAGATTCCTGCAATATTTTTGTGGGACTTGTGAGGATGCCTGGGGGCGTTAACCCTTATAGATGTGTCCTCGGCGTGGCGCGTGCGCTTTGTGTATGTTGGCATACGTCCCACATGCGTTTCTGAAGCGTTCCGCTGCGTGTTGTTATGAAACTGAGACCGCGCGAGGGAAACCATGAAGTCTTCATTGCCAAGACGACCATGCCAAAACAAAGCTTTACATATATTTGCCAGGCGGTTGGGATCTGGACCGTTCGGATGTTCTTACATGTTGTGCTCCGGACCGTCCAGTTCGAATTCGACCGCCCAGTTGGGATCTGACCCCATCGCATTATCAGGGCCTCGACGGGCCTCCCTCGTCCCACTGAGGTGACATGCGCAATCGGATTTCCAATATGCAAAAGCTCCCGCAGGGGCTGGCGTACAGGGTTTGCTACAGCTTGGGCTTTGCTATACGCGTCTTGTTTTCCACTAAGCATCGCCGCCCAGGCGTTGACTGCGATTCTGGCTGCAAGTGTCTAACTTTCCCCGCGGCCTGCGTCCGCTGCATGTGTCTCGCCGACGTTTGCCTCGGCCGCCGCGCGCCAGCGCCCGCCAGTTTGGGCTCGGCCTTCTCAGGCGCATCGCGCCCATGGGAGCTTTTGCGCACGGCCGGGCGCTACTCGTCGGCGTCCTTCTGAGCAACTCAGTGCTTGGAGCGCTAGGCCCGACGCGCCATCACTTTCTCACAGTAACCGTGAAAATGAAAGTCATTGTCCGCTCGCCGTTGCCAGCGACGGCGACGATCGGCGCCGCGCTGCCCTTGCGGCCCCGTTCGAAGTTCGTTGCGTCGAGGGCCTAAATGCCGCCAAATACACCGCTCAAATGAACAACAATTTGAACCCAGTGGCCCCGACAACAGCACCGCGAGACGTGCGCCGGCTACGTCAACGCGGCGAACGCGGCGTCGACGGGCAACGCGCTGTGTCCGCGCCCCGGCCCATGGAGTCCATGAACATCGTCCTCGCTCTGCAAATGGCAATGGCTGCATGCCCCGCTGTTCAAACCGTTCCAGCGCCACCATCGGAGCCAGTTAACGTCGCGACGCTCATGGACGCCAGCCCCCAAGCCATGGCGCACCAGTGCCACGGCGTCCAAGATGCACGCGTCAGAAGGCCGAGTGGCGCCAGCCATGAAGCCGCCTGCCAAGGCAGCAAAGCTGAGGACCCCGTCCTGGATCCACGCGGTGACGGATGTCACGCCGACGATCCTATCTAGGACCCCAATAAAGCGAGCGTTCGTGCTCTGTCCAGTTTCATGTCAGCCACAAGCCACTACAGTGCCGTGACAGCATGGGCCAGAGGCTAGCAAACCAACGCAGACACCTCTTACTGGACCGCATGCATGACACGGCCGCGATCAGGTCACAATGGGGTCAAGAGAGCGACGCCTGCCAAGAGTGGATGGAGACCTGCGTCGACCGCGCTATGGGAGATCTCCAGCATCCCTCATTCAGCGTCTTGACTCGGTACCAGCAACGTGGCAATGAACCCGCGGACCTTCCGCGACACATGGGGGCCTTACGACCTCTGCCTCACGGCCTGGCAGAATTCGCAGCTGACCATAGCCTACGAACGACGCACTTTCGCTGGGCTGTCTTGCCCTGACCGAGGGGCCTACCTGGTCACGCGTGGCTGGCATCTGCACGGAGAGGCCACTGCTGCCAGAGCATCCACAGCGACCAGTTGGGGGTGGGGAAATCAGCAGGGGCGCGATCTCAAGACGCCAAACACCTCTAGTGGCGAGCGCGAGCTGCACCAGCAGCAACGCAGTCACCGGAGGCAACGCACCACTGCTGCCCACTTCGCTCGCCCCCCCCCCCCCCCCAGGACCCGATGCCGCCGCCGCCGCCAGGTATCCCGCAGCGCGCCAATGTCCCGCCACCTGCCGCTAGCGACGAGGCGGCGGCGAACGCGCCAGCGCCACAAACGCCGCCGGGCGACGAGGCACTTGAACAGTATTCGTTCGACACAGACTTTAGCGAAGACGACGCATGGCTGCTCTGCCCCGCCCGCGATGAGGGCCCTCAAGGCAGCCGCGGCGGCCTCCGCTTTTCAGCATGTATTGTCTGCGCTCTCGCCATTGTAACGGGCCTTGCCACGGGGGGCACCCATGCGGGTGGCCTCCCCGGGCGCGCTGCGACAGGAGGGCCCGCCAAAACCGAAGACCAACCCTCGATCACTGCCGATCGACGCAATCAATGCGCCCCTCGAGTTCCTGATCGGCGTCCTCGGAAAAGCTGGAGCCATCAAGAACATCCTTCTGCGCCTCTGATCGGCGCGAGATAGCGGGCCACGACGCGGGCGAGGGGGGGCCGAGTCACCAGGCCATGCGCCTGATGGGCTGACCGCCATCGCGGCCGCCACCACGGGCATGAATTTGAACAGAGCCCTGCTCTGCATCGTGGTCGCCCTCGCCATGGGAGTCGGCAGCGCCAGCAGCCCGCCCGCGGCTTCGGCGCAGGCTAGCCACGCCTACCCTCGCCCGCTCACCGACAAAGGGAAAATGCCCACTGCCGCGCCCAGCGCGGCCGCCAGGGGCAGCACGACTGGGCGCACCTCCATCTGAAACAGTTTGCACGCCGCTCTGGACCAAATTGGCTCCATCGACGGTAAAGGGAAATTTTCTTTTCTCCGAACGGGTCTCTGGGTCAACGACTTAATCAAAACGGACTGGAATGCTAAGGTCATCGACGCGGGCCTCCTTATGCTGCAAAGCCTCTTGTGTACTACTGGGCTTCGCGCTGTCGGATGGTGCCTCGGCCGCGGACCATTCGGCGCGTTGCTCCGTCGCTGTTATGGAGGGGGGGAATGGGTCACGGCGCTCGCCGGGGCCAGCGGACGCAGGAAATTGCGCTGTCCACTGCCGCGCTCGACGCCATCCGCACCGCCAGAGGTCGCGGCTGGCGGGTGCGGCCAACGCGGGGGCCGGTCGCAGCTAGGCCGCAATCCCGCGCCCGCGGCCAGAGCCACAGCCACAGTCACAGCCATCGCCTTCGCCGCGGAGGCATCAGCCCTGCCGACATGGTGGGGGAGGAGTCCACCGCGGCCAAGTGACATCGACCACCCTAACGCGCCCATGTCAGAAGCGGGCGACGCGGCTGAAGACACTCCGCAAGAGGGTGACGACGGCGCCCGCTTGCCATATCAACGCCACCACGTGAAACGGCTCCCACCAAGGAGCGGATCGACGTTACACGGCTGCCAGATCCACTGCCTCGAAGCCCCATGGGGCCCAAACCGCAGGTGCGCCAAACGGGAACTCCGTACTCCACAAGCCCTGAGCCACCTCCTCGACCTCATCAATGACAGAGGGTGGGCACGAGACACTACGACCAACGCGCCAGAAGAAATCAACCTATCCTTCGGGGAAGATCTCAGGAGGGGCCGGCACGACGACCCACGCGCATCACCGACCTGATCGGAAACCTTGTTCAACAGCGGGCCAATGGAATCGCGTGGATCAGGGAAGATGCCGCAACGTCCAGGTGCGCCATCTTATCCTGGCTACTGCGGAACCTCACAGAACCGTCGGGCATGGCCATACTGTCAAGGGCTATTTCGCGCCGAAGTTTGAAAACCTCGAGCGCGCTCGCAACGGCAGGCGGGCCTTGCCCCCAGGGCCCAGGCGAGACACAGCTGGACACAAGCCACCAGACCGAGTCTATGCCAGCGCTCATCCTGTGCACGCACTTGACTAACGCGGTCCGCCGTTCATCGCTGCGGCAGGGTTTCCAGACCACCCCAGAGGAGAAGGGTCTATTCTATGGCTATTGTCGTACAGCTCTGCGACGCCAGCCAAATTCAAATCGGCCCGGGTGACAGCGAACCCGTCGTCTAGAACTTCAATCCTGGAGTCCGCTCCGCTCAAACTCGTCTACCATGGGGCCCTCCAGCTGCAAATCCGCTGGAACCTGTCGAGCCTCGACGAAGCCTCCTCCGGAGTCGGAAGACTTCGAAGCTCCTGCGGAACGGGAGAGCATGCTTTGTACCTGGTCACGGCAGGGGCCCCCGATCGCGCCTCTCGCGAGGCCGCCGACGTCCTGGACTGAACAACCGACCAATGAAAAGCTAGAGGTCCTCCGATGACCCAGGGCAGCGCGCTGATAGCGAACCCGCAAACGGCGCCAGCCGATCTCGCAAGGAGAGGCAATCCCTGACGTGCCCCGCCCTGGCCTCGCTGAGGAGGACCTGCCCATGAAACCCATCCGCCTCGACGGGGCCTAGAAGCAACGGCTGACGCGCCAGCGCGCTGCCGGCGCAGGGGGCGATCGGCGCGAGCCATCGCCGCGGGGCCCAGCGCCAGCGAGGAACGACGCGTCACCGCTGCCGCCAGACGAAGACGCGGCCATCACCACCACGGACCAGGCCGTCGGTCATGTCGAGAAAGGCTTTGCTGACAAGATGCTTGGCAGGGCATGAAACAACCAGTCTGGCGCGGGCGGACTGCTTGACCGCGGGGGGCAAGCGAGCCAGCAGTCAGCACGCCGCGCCACAGTCATAACAAGCTTGGCGAAACACCAGGGCGGCCAGCTCACCTGGCCCACATGGGACATGGTCCGCTAGCAACCTCTAACCATGGAGACCTGTTCAAAGCTAACGTCTCTCACGCGGCCCGAGCTACCCGACGAGGTCATCAGCTCTTCGGTCAAAGCAGCCATGACGACCTCGACGTTGATCGACCGTTGGAAGAGCACCAGCTCGACCCACCGGCTGGGGCCCACCACGTGGCTCACTGGGAAGTCAGGCACATGCCATGTGCAGCTTGTGCTCCTGGCTGGCCGCTCAACGAAGTTCCTGATGGTGACCGGGCCCATGATGGATCCGACCTCCCGCGGGGAGTCACTGCGCGCGGGTGCAAAGCCAACCCAAATGACGGATGCAACACATGGGTCCTCCTCGCGGTCGACGGCGAGGCTCCGCGGGCCAAAGACCGACGCGCCGACGCCAACCAGATCGTCCACGCGGACATTGATGACGCCAATTATTTCCCGTGGCCCCGCGGCCTCCATGACCGAGCCCTCAACCCGCCCCTGGTCGCCCAGACTGCCAGCGAAGGACGGGGCTCTGACGACCCTGGGCGCATGGAGTCCACTGGCAAGAACGCGCTGCCAGGAGGATGGGTCATCCCACGAACCAGCTGTGCCTTCGCGGCTTGCGCCTTCCGCGCCCGTCACCTGCTGCGCCGGCGCGACACTGGGCGCGAGGCGCCCTACTGTTCAGGGTGCAGGAGAAGCCGCCGCACTCGAGCTGCCAGCAGTTGGGCATGCTGGTTCGCGTTGGGGGAAGGGCACTATGCCTGCGGCTTCAGCAGCCGCAACATCAAGGCGGCCCCTCGCTCTTTCAAATCCCTGGACGCACCGGGACACGCGCCGTGCCATGGCATGATGCCAGTGTTTACGACAGCACGACCAGCCTCGGACAGCTCTCCCTCATGGGCCCACCGCGCCGACGCGTCGCTCGAGGAGGACGACGAACAAGAGGGCCATGATCAGTCACCATGCGAGGGGTAGCCCCGCATGACACCAGGTCTAGAAGCCGCCGCCTGGCATGATTCCAACCACTCCAGGAACAAGACTGTCATCCGACCTGAACTCGAGCACGAGCACTCTTTCCGAAGCAAGCGGCACTGCAATGTTCTACCCAGACGAGATCATCGTTAACAACAGTTGATTCACGAGGGTCTCCCGTTTGTCCTCTGCGACCACCGTTCTGGGGATGGCAGAAGAACAACGGCAGACCGCAACGGATCAAAGGTCAATGGAACTCATTGCCAAAAGGCACCATGGGGGGCAACAACAGGCGGGCCGGGGTCGAACTCGCGTGGAATGTCACCGTCCTCCGCCCGCAGTCGCTCATCTTTGACGTCCACGGGCGTTCAAATAACGCCACGAGACATGTGGGCCTCTTTGACCGCGTCGCCTCCCGCGTGCTGAACCACCGCTCGAATGCCTACCGAGAGAACCATGGCCAAGGTAAAGGGGCCAGACCGAGGTGGATGCGAATGCATGCTCCGCTCTCGTAGAGCGCGCACAGACACAAACACAAAACCAAATCCAGGTCCAGAAGTCGACCGCCAGCGCCAGCACGGACCCATCACCCCGCGCTGCAGCCGACCATCGAGCGCCAACCCCGCGGCGCCAAGGCACCAGCCCGCCCCGCAGCAGTCGGACCACCGAACGGGGGGGGACACAGGACAACAGTGGCACCGTCAAACAAGCGGATTTCCCGGTCAACTTCATTCCCAGAAAAAAAAAAAACAGAGAAACTCAGGAACGGTTGGAACAGCAGAAGAAACCGCACAGGCACCAGGTGGCCTCGCAAAGCATGACCACCATGGGCACTGCCAGTGGGAGCTCAGCTCAACGCGCAGCAGCTGGCGCGCCATGCAAAGCGGCCCCCCAGGCCGAAGCTGGACCACCGAGGTCCGACGGCGCACCCGAGCTCCATGGGCTCAGACCCACTGCGGCCCATGGCCATTCCGACGTGCCCATCGCGCGAGACGGGCGCAGCGGCCTCGCAGGAAACTCCCAGCCAGAGCGGGGCCAGCCAGGACCCAGCACGGTTCGGCATCAGCGGCCAAGATGACACAGACGAAAAGGGTGACTCCCCAATGCCGAAGTCTGCGCCCGACGGAGGCTCCATTGTTCCACTTGCAAAGGGTCCAGCTTCGCTGGCCAAGCGAGCGGTAACCAATTCAACGCGCAGGGCGCAAGCGCGCGCGCTGCCGGCGCCGCGGCTGCGGCCAGAGCCTGTTTTTCATGACCAAGCGTGTCCGGGGCACCAAGTGGGCCGCTCGCGACAGCCAATCCTGCGGAGACAGGCCTGGGGCCGCCAGACACAGAGGCGGAACCCGTGGCCAACGCATCAACCGACGCAGCGGCCAGGGGAAACGACAGCTGCAAAACCCAAGCGCACCAGGGCCCAGCGCACAAAAGGTCAGCGCAGCTCAGTTTGGAACCGGACTTCGACCCAGATCTCGACCCCGACGGCGACTGCGCCCGCTTGCTGCTCGACGACACGCAAGACAAGACGGACAGCGAGGCCCAGGATGAGGCGGCCCTGGGCGCGGATTCTGCCGCGGCCGCTTCGCCCGCGCGCGGGCGCAGGCGCGGCGATCCCGTGCGAGCTGGCGCTAGCGACGACGGCGGCGGCCCCTCCCCCCGCCCCCTGCCACCGCTGCCCGGTCGGTCGACGTCGCTGCCACGTCTCCCCCCCTCGTCCTCCAGGTTGTCGCCTGGGCTTGGTCTGGAGTGTGCTGTGCGGGAATGTTATGCCCCCCCCCCCTCGCGCGGTTTTCAAGGGCCCCTGGCGCGCGTCGCAGTTAGGGCGCCCGCCCTACTTATCATGCTAGCGCCAGCCGGCGTCAACGTCACAAGCCCGGGTGCCAGCTGGGGGGGGGGGGGGGGCTTGAGAAAGCTCCGAGGGCACTGCGGCGCCACAAGCATCGCCCTCCAGGAAACCTGGCACCCAACCGACCGCATCCACTTTTTCGACAGGGGCATGCGATCAACAGAAAACATTGCCTGGATACCTGCATGGGGGCGCAGCCCCGCGTCTGACCACGTGCAACGCAAAAGCTTCCGCGGGGGGTCGACCGCGAGGTCCGATCTACGGCTGCCAAACATGGTGGCGTCTGCATCGCTTCCCAAGGAACCCTTGTTGGCGCCACGAAGGACGGACCCTCGGTGGATACCCTCCTCGCGACCGCGCGATGGACCGGGGACTGCCCCATCCCCGACGCGCGCGCAATCAGGAGGGTGCGGAAGCGGCTTGCAACAGCAATGGCATAAACGGCGTCTGCGCTGCGTCTGTCCACGCCGAATATGGCGCGGACAATGCTGCTCTTTCCCTCCAGGTTTGGGGGGCTGCAACCAACGTCGGCGACGCACCGCGATTGATTTGCATGGGCGCGCGTTGCGACGCCGAGGATTCAACCTTCCTAACCCCGCGTTCCAACCTAGGGTGGTTCAACGCGGCATCAGGACATCCCGACGAATGAGTCTGCACCCGCGGTCAAGTCCTCGACCGGGACAGACACGCGCCAGGAACTGGGAGGACACGAGTTGACTGTGTCCTCGCCGACGCAGAAGGCAGGCAGCTCGTCTCCACCTGTGTCCTGCTTCGCGATCTCCCCGCCAAAGAACACCTAGGTCTCCTTGTCTTTCCCAGCATGGACGTGGCCAGACAGCCGCCGAGAACGCTTGGGGCTGTCGCGCCCCGCCCACTGGCCTACGCAGCCGCAGGCAGTGATGCGCCCTCGGTGGCCCCATCAAACAAGCTTGCCGTCCACGAACGGTGGCCGCTGATGAAGCTGACGATGCGGACGCGTTGCTCGACCTCGCCAACCCTGAGCTCGCCGCCAGATGTCCACCGCAGGACCAAAACAAACCTGTCACCAGGAGTGGTAGAGTCCCAATTTTCAAGGATGGGCGCGCTGCCCCGTCGGTCAGGCCGGAGCACGGCACTTCCAATCGCGATGTGACCTTGGTAAGCTCTCAATGCAACTTAAACAGCGGGAAAGGGCTGGTGGCCCACCTCCATGATGCAACCGAACACTCATTGGGCCGGTATCAAGCGCAGTCGGGTTGCCGCTGACGTCCGAGCAGAACGGTTTCGCCCCGCAGGGCTCCCGCGCGGGACCGCGGCGAGCCCCCGACAGTCATTCAACTCGACTATGTCATCGCCGTCGCGGCCGCGCAGGCGAGACGCTTCTCGCCCGCGACGAACCATGCGGCGATCGCGACTGGGAAGACCGCGAGCGGGCTAAGGACGGGGGGTAGAGACAAAACCCTAAAGTTTAAAGCGGCGGGCAACTCCAGCGCCGTCGACCCCCCGTGCGCCCCGCGACGGCCGCAGCCCACCCCGCGCACCGCCAAGTACCTGCGGGGGGTCCAGAGCGGGAGGGGGGCCTGCTGGACCAGGGCGCTGGCTCCACCGCAGCGCCCAATGACCCTGCTTCGGAGAATGACAGTGAGAGCGACGGCGCCCGGGCCCACAGCGAGCCAAGCACGATCCTCGCGGACGCCAGCGCCACGATCACGCTCATGACCGACGTTTGGGGGCACATCCGCGGCAGATGCCAGGCGACCGAGTGCCGCGCCCGCGAGGTCGCGCCCGCCTGGTGAGACTTCAGTGCTGAGTGCCAGCTCCAGCTCCCTGAGCTGACGACAGTCGAGCTCTCCGTCCATGCCGACGACGGCCTCGCCCACTTCGCTAGGGCGATGCCCGCTGCTAGAGCAGGCGGTCTCGGCGGAAGGACCACCGAGGACGCAGATGCGCTTACCGGCCGCGTTCTGCTCCTCTTCGCCCGGGCGCTGAGAGCCATGCAACGTGCGGGGGGTGTCCCTGATCCTCCGCCGCGCGCCCCCACCCCCTTGCACGGGGGAAATGGGAAGGCGAACTTCCTGCGGATCTCAGACTGCTTCCGGTTAATCTATCTGGACATGCGCCTCGGAAACACCCGCTCTCCGCGACCTGGCTTGCAGCGGGGGCCCTGGGCTCGCCCCGCCAGCTTCGGAGCGGCCCCGCGCGCCACTACTACTTATCAGCGACTTCAGCGCCGCGCTCGCCCTGCAGGTCGAACGCGCGCGACGTCGCCAGGCGACGCTTGCCGGGGTGGCGCTCGGCAAACAGAGATGCGTTGACTACCTCGTGACTGACGTCGGTCGCCACCTGGCCCCGCGCGCCGGGCGCTCCTGGGGCGCTGCGCCCGCGGCGAAACTTCTTCGGCAACCGCAGCCGCTGCGTCCGCATGGGAGGAGCCCACTCCCCGCCTATGTGGCGCACCAGCGGGCGCCTGGAAGGGATCTCCTCCTCCCCGACGACATTGGGCCCATCGCGTGCGTCTGGGCAAAGCGTCAGCGCGGGCGCGCCCCGCGACCCCGCGGCTAAATTTTCGTCGACGACGGCAACTCCTCTGCCCCTGCTGCCCCGATGCCGGGGGACTTCAGACTTCTCTCGGCCAGGCCGCTAGATTTTGACGGAATGCCAGGCCCGAGAATTTACGCGGGCAGAGTTGCGGGATGGGCCATTGGAGGAGATCTCACGCGCCTGGTCGCTGATTCCCAACTGCAAAGACAAGCGCTCTAGACTCGTCGCCAGGCGGGGGCGGTTGGAAGCCGCATCAACGCGGCGCCCGAGACCGAGGGGCCAGGGGTCAACCTGGAAGCCGCCGCCGGCGCCGGAGTTCACAAATTCATTGAACGCCTCCCCCGCGCCGGGCCCGCCCAGTCCCTGCCGCCAGTGCGCGCGCCGCTGGCGGGGGCACTTGAGCCGCAACTGACGGCGCGCGCAGCCTTTGCAACGACGCGGCCTTCGCGGCCATCGTGCCCAAAGGGCGCCCGTCGATCTCGCAGCGGGCACTGCGCGCTCTAGCTGCCCCTAGCCATGCCATTGAACTAGGCGCCATCGCTCGAAGAGAGGCGCCACTCGGTCCCCGAAGGCAGGCGCGGAGGGGCGCCAGCCTCAACACAAAAACCGAATCGGTTCACGGCCGCGAGCAAATCTTCCGAGGGGGCGGCCCCGTCGGCGGAGCGTGGCACGCCATCGTTCAACTCGACAAGACGCGGCCCGCATTCGCTACCATGCATGACGACTGGGGCGCGCGCCTATCCTGGCTGCAAATTCCAGCCAGCCTTTTTCACCCACGTGCTCCGCGCCTCGCAATGGGGAGCTTTTCTCTGGCGCACCCGTGTGACCGGGCATGGTATGGGAGCCGTCGCCGCTGTCAACCAAGGCCTTGATTACGTTGCCATCATTCGGCTCCTCTGGACCGAAGGCAGAACCAATGCACAGAATGGCAATTCGGGCTCCTCTGCGACTTTATTCGCGAAGGTGACCACGCGCAACCGAGGAAAATCAAAGCCAGTATACTGGCTGGCCCACCCCTGGGGGCACGTGGTGCGACCAAAGAAACACACCCGGGAGTGCACTGTCTGGAGATGCCGCTGCTGGGCTAATCAGTGGGCGGCCTTCAAGACCATGACAACCGAGCATCACTGGCAGAAGCTCCCACCTCTCACCAGGTACTGTGGCCTTCTGGAAAACAGCTCCACCCTGCCCGACCTTGAGGCCACCCTGACGGAGGTCGAACACCCACAACCCCCTCCCAGACAGCCCCAAGGGAACGCCGACGACGACTACCAGTAATACGCCGAACGGCGCCCGATGGGTCTACGCCGCCACCGATGGGTCTACGCCGCCACCGACGAAGCCCGCCCCTTCCTGGCCAGGGCGGGCTTCGGGGTACACTGCGGGCCAGACCACCAGCTCAATCACTCCGCGCGAGCGCGCGGCCTCGCACAGTCCGCGCAACGTGCTGAGACCTCTCGCCGTGCTGCACCCCTCAGCCGAACGGCCCGCGCACGTCTTCGTGGACAACCAAGCTGCGGTGGACGGGCTCGAAGACTTCCTCCGGGGTGAACCGCCTCAACACGTTGGGCAGCAATCGGGCCCCTGGCGTAGAATCCATCGGACGCTACAAACCGAACCCGATCCTCTTTCAATCCAACAAATCGAAAGCAACTTGGAAGAGCAAACTATTAACGACGGTCACACCACGCCCATCGCGGAAGCTTCCGGCCGACATGTTGACGAACTCGCCACCGCGGGGCTAGGCTACACAACATCCCACCACCACCCTTATAGCAAGCGGCGCCTGTCGCTTTATGAGGCGGGCCCAGTGAGCACGCGCGGCTCAAAGGGCCTGGACGACGCTGCCGTCCGATGTGGTGCGCTCTTTCGTTGTTTATCTCTCTTTCTCCCTCTCTTTCTCTCTCTCTCTCTCTCTTTCTCTCTTTCTTTCCCTCTCGCCCCTTCCTCTCTCGCCGTTATCCCTCCCTTTCTCGTTTTGTAGCTATATATATATACATACATACATACATACATACATACATACATACATACATACATACATACATACATACATACATACATACATATATATGTATCGTTGTTTCTCTCTTCCTCTCTCTTTCTCTCACTCTCACTCTCTCTCTCTCTCCCCCCCTTCCCCTCTCGCCCTTCTCCCCCGCTGGTCCTCCTCCTACCCCTCGGCGTGCAAATCCTCCCAAGACTGGAGACGGCCAGCCTGCCCCTCGCCCCTGCTCGAGCCAAGCGGCCGCCGTCGCGGAGCAAGGACTCCCAAGACGGCCCGTAAGACCGAGGCAGGCGATGCTGCCCACGGATGAGGCCCAGTGAGGACTCCTCCTTCTCCTCCTCCTCCTCCTCCTCCTCCCTCTTCCTCCTCGGCCTTGAGCGTCCTCATCCTCCTCGTCCCACTCGGCCTCTCCCTGATCATCCCCCTCCCCCTTCTCCTCTTCCTCCTCCTCCTCCTCCTCAACCTTCTTCTCCTCCTCCCCCTCATCCCTCCTCCTCCTCCTCCTCCTCCTCCTCCTTCTCCTCTTCCTCCTCCGCCTCCTTCTCCTCCGGCCTCCTCCTCCTCCTTCTCCTCGTCCTCCTCCTCCTCCTCACCCTCACCCTCACACTTCTCCTTTTCCCCCTCATCCCCCTCGGCCCGCTC
>CAUYUJ010021804.1:561879-614379 GCA_963575745.1 Prorocentrum cordatum | reverse complement strand
AGCACACACACACACACACCACACCACACCACACCACACCGCACCACACCACACCACAACACAACACAACACAACACCGCACAACACAACACGACACGACACGACACAACACAACACGACACCACAACACACAACACACAACACAACACAACACACACCACACACCACACACCACACGCCACACACACACAACAACCCCGATCCTCCGAATCCGAATCTCGCCCAGCCCCCGGCCCGCTCAGCGCCCGCGCGCACACACGGACCGCACCGCCCGTGCGCTCGAAGCCGTCGCCAGCGCCGCCAACGCCCGCGCCCTCACGCGCCCGGCTCGGTTTTGATGGCGTCCAGCGGCTGCGCGCCCGCGCCTGCGAGCTCCGGGGCGTGGCGCCGCACGTCGTCGAAATCGCCGAACTTCGGCGCCTGCGGGAATGCAGTTGGCCCGCTCCCCTTCCCACTCTGGGTTCGTTGCGCCAACAAGAGATACGGCGCAAGTGGCACCGAGCAACAGTGGAACCAGCACTTCACGGTGCAAGCGGCGCCACGCGACAGTGCTACTAGGGCGGGCGGGCGGGGCAAACTGTCCCTGTAACCCCACATTGCTGCGAAATGTCAGGATAAAGCTGGAGAGGGGAGCAAGGCAGAGATCAAAGCGGGGGGTCACGCGGAGCTAAATGTGCTTCACCTTCGCGGCTCAGCGCTTTGGCAAACGCTGTCCTCAACCACGGCGTCGCTGTTTCGAAGGCCTCTGGACGTCTCTGGGGATTCTCGTCGCCACGGCGTGGACGCGGCTCGAAAAACAGGCCATGATGAGCCCCCAGAGAAATCCGGGGACGGGGTTGTGCATGTGCTTGCCGCCCACAAAGAACAAGCCCCTTCCTCAGAGAAACTTTGGCACTGCCCCCCGCCCAAGATACCCCCCCTAGTTAAGACTGGAACCGCGCAATTGGACGATCCCTGGCCGACCCCCTGGAAGCCCCCTGCCCCCCCACCCCCGAGCAGGAATCGAGACTGTCGAAGACGGGTCCGAAGTCCATGACGGAAGGGGAAAAAAGATGGGGGGCCGTCAACCCTACGGAGGGGAGGGGCGGGCAGGGGATGGGGAGGGGGTGGGGTCGGAGGAACAGGTGGGGTCGGAGGAACGCGCCGCACCGCCGATGCATTGCTGATGCATCAGCGATTCACCAAAACCATGAGATGCTCCACTGGCCCCAGCCGAGGAACACTCGAGGGTAATTACTCTACCCCAGGATGCACGAGAACATCTGACAAGCACGAGGAGCACTGGGGTACCCTCCCCGAGCCGATCTCGACCATGCCTCGGTCTGGCGGAAAGGAGGACCCTCTCCTCCGAGTTGCAATTTTAAGGACGTCGGCCCCCAGCGCTTCGACCGCTCTCCTGGGTCCGGATTTCCATGCTGAAGAGTTACTTGACTGTCGTAAGTCCCAGAAGCGGCGTCCGAACACTGTGAGAAAGATCTGCCGTCGCGAATATCTCGCGCCACCTTCCACATGTTGGAAGGACGCGGAGAATCCAGGACTCCGACGTCATTATTTCTTCGCAACATCGGGCCCCAAGGGTCGGGACCATTTCCCCGGGACTGACTGTTCATGCTGGGTCGTTCTTTGCCGGTCCCGAGGCCTGGCGAAGGCCCTCAGCCGAAAACTGCCCAAAGCCTCCCGTCATGTGTTTGTCAAAGGCGTTCAAGAGTGGGGGTCCACGAAGGAGGTCCACGAGAGGGGGTCGCAAATCATGGCCCGAGGCACGTGCGCGGCCCGGGGGGGGGCTCAGGTCAGGGGCGCATTGACATAGGATGAGGCGCCAAAAAAATCTTGGGAGATATCATGGCCCCGGCCATGATATCCACCCCCCTTAGTTAGTCATCACCCTCGCTTGGCCGCCCCCGAGAGGTGGGTGAAGGACGAATCATGGCCCCGGCCATGATATCCACTCCCCCTTTGATCAGCCATCACCCCCGCTTGGCCGCCCCCGAGAGGTGGGTGCAGGACGAGAACTCTTGTCATCAGCGAGGGCGGTCGCCAACGCGTCCGGAAAGCCGGCGGGCCGCGACGGAGCCAGGGCACCCAAGGAGAGTGCGCGGGCGGCCTCAGGCACTGGAGACGAATGTGCTGCAAGGTGTGCGGCCAGCGCGAGCTGCCGAAGGGGGGGGGCAGCGTAGGTCCCACTGGAGAGGCAAGGATAGAGACCTCCCAGATGGGGTCCGAGGAGATGGGGTCGGAGGATCGCGCCGCACCTCCGATGCATTGCTGATGCATCAGCGATTCACCGACGACGTGGGCGATGCATCGGCGAAGTCGGCGTGGAACACATCGGCCTGACCCCTTCTACGGCCAGACCTAGGACCTAGGAAAGAAACACATCCTTCAAGAATATGAGATCCTCCGTCGGCCCAAGCCGAGGAACACTCGAGGGTACCCTCCCGCAGGATTTGCGAGAACCGACAAGCACAAAGAGCACTGGGGTACCCTCCCCGAGCCGACCTCGATCTTATGCCTCGGTCTGGCAGTACTTGGACCCCACCTGGGGGGGCTAGACACCGGTCATTGCACCGACCTTGCAGACGTGCTGCAGCGGATTTTGCGTGGATTTATGATTTCTGTCAAAACCCCGTAACTGCGAGTGGAAGAACGAAGTGAATTTCGCGTGCTTTAGTCTTCATTCCTGGCCCAAACAAGTCCGCACGAAACTCGCCTCAAAGTCCGGAACGAGATCCTCCGGGACACTCCAGGCCCATCCTATCGCTTTCCGAACGAGATCCGCTCTGCGATGTTGGCGCCATTCGGGGATCTTCTGACCCGGGTCAATCCAGACCCGGGTCAGCAGAAAACCAAAAACTGCAATGCAGGAACAAAAAAACTGCAACGCAGGTCTTCGCAAACCCGGGTCAGCCAATAAGCGCGGCCGCCTCGCAGCCACGGGCGGCTCGCTAACCCGGGTCAGCCAGAGGGGGTCTTCGCAGGATCCTGCAGGATCCGGTGCCGTGGCTGACCCCCGTCTGCATTGACCCCCGTCTCGAGGCTCCCGAGCCATGACACCTGAGGGGGGCCAGGCCCCGGAGGGGCGGGGAGGCGCGAACGCACACGCTGAGAAGCCGGGCTGGCGAGCCGGCCGATCTGCGGCAGGCGCCGGGCCTGCAGGGCGCCCTCCGGCTCCCAGGAGCCGGGGGCCTGCGGCGCGCCAGCCGCCAGCCGCCGCGGCACGACGCAGCGCCTGACGCAGCCGCCCGGGCGGCAAAGTCTGTAAGACGGGCCTTCCGCTCCTCCTCCTCCTCCTCCTCCTCCTCCTCCTGCTCCTCCTCCTCCTCCTCCTCCTCCTTCTCTCCTCCTCCTCCTCCTCCTCCTCCTCCTCCTCCTCCTCCTCCTCCTCCTCCTCCTCCTCCTCCTCCTCCTGCTAAGTCTTGCCCGTGGCCCTCCTCGAGGATCCAGGAAGGGTTTCGGACGTTTTCGGGTGGTTCTTGGACGTTTTCGGCCCTTCTCGGGTCTCCAAGGACCTGCGGGGACCTGCGGGGACCGGGGACCTCCAGGGTCAGGATCCAGGGCGGGAGCAAAACTTACCACCTCTTCCTCCTCTTCTTCTTCTTCCTCCTCCTCCTCCTCCTCCTCTTTCTCCCCTTCTTCCCCCTCAGACACACCCCAAGCACCCCACAGAACCATCTCTACAGCTGGCTTTCCAGGCCTGCTCGAAGCTTCATCCTTCACATTCGTTCCTCCTTCCACCCCGCCGTCTAGGAATGGGACGGATTCGGCAGGCAAGGCCCCGATCCAGGATTCTTGAAAGGGAAGGGAACGGTTCGACGGGCGATTCTTCCCGATCCAGCGTTCTGGTTCTGGAAAGATTCGACGGGCGATCACCTGATCAAGCATTCAGGTGCGGGAAGGGTTCGGCGGGCGATCACCCGATCAAGCATTTCGGTGTGGGAATGGTTCGGCGGGCGAGACTCTGATCCCGCATTCTGGTGCGGCAGACATCGAGCGTGAGGAAGATCGAGGTTCGAGGTTTCGTGCGTTGTCGCGTTTCCCAGGGCGCCTGGCCGCGAGCGTTCCGGGGCTGCCTGGATCGGCCCGAGCGGGCGCCAGAGGCCAGAATTATGACCCGAAGGCGGATTGCGGTGGGTTCGCGGGGAGGGCGTCGTGGGTGGGCGTGAAAGCGCCGGGCTCTCGCAATGGTGCGCGGCATATTCGAATCAAAACCACAGCATTCCGCACAAAGAAGCGCTGTCGCCGTCCCTACGAACATATTGCGTTGTGCCTCCTTCCACAGTTCGTGCAATCTAAATCCAATGCTTCGTCCCTGGTTCCGGGGCATCAACTGACGTGCTGCTTCAAAGCATTGCCACATCTTCGCTTCTGACGTTCATATTGTCTTTCTTCTCATATCGTACGGCTGGTTGCGCTGGGAACCCGAACGGCTCATTCGGTCCATCCTGAAGGTCTGATGTGCAGGCACGTGCAACCTTGGAATACCTCTTGTCTTGATCATGAGGCAGCCACTCGTGCAACTTGGTCTGGCCAGGACATACCAGAACAAATATTGCAGGGACAAAGAAAACAATCCGTAACTTTAGAATGCGACTGCGTGAGAGCACTGGCTATGGGGCCACATGCGAACCCTACCCCTACCCCCCACGATTTCTGAGGGGGAGGGCGGGGTTCGCATGTGGCCCCCTACTGGCTCGACAGTCACAATGGCACCTGGTCCTCGAAGCACGATATCCGGCGCACGAGAAAGGGCCAGTGCGGATCGTGGCCTGGCTAGCAGGGCGAGCCCCGTACCACAGAAACGAACATGCCTCTACGCCAGCTCCTGAGATACAGTAGGAGCTCGACCACGAGAAACCCTTCACACGAAACCCAACCCTGAGACCCCAGGACGTCCATTGATTTTGGTGTGGGCGCGTGACGCTCTCCATCGCAAAATCATCGAAACCCAAGAAACCCAGGGCACCCAAGAGGCAAGCAGGGTGTTTCTTGGCATGGGCTTCCACTTTAGGGTCAAAATCAACTGCAGCGATACCCCAGGCTATTGAGGCTAATCGGGGCCAGTGTAGGGACAATGTCGGGAACCAGCCTTGGCGGCAACCGGAGTTGATGGGGCTAGACGGGGCCACTGTTGGGAACCTTCGCTGGCAGCAATCAAGGAACCAAGGCTGGCGGAGCCAGTCGGTGCCAGGTTCGGGAACCAGCATAGGAGGCAAACAAAACGCTTATGGTATCTACAGCCCTTTAAACAAACAGAAAACACATCATGGCGAAATAACCAACCATATGCAGCTGTGAGTGCCGCGTTGTGGATACCGCGTTCGGTGGGGCGACCCTCGTGAGTGGCGTGCCAAACTGGGCGGGAGGCCGCATGTGGCCCTTGCCACTGGGGCCTTCGGTGGAGCTCCCTATCGGGGAAGGAGCGACACCCAACAAAACCACTCAGCCACCGCGGGGGGAAGCCGACAAAGGGAGACCCCTCCCCCTGCACACAAAACGGGGCTCGAGGCAAGAGGGAGAGCCCCCCCCTGTTCCCCCCCAAACACTCGAACTCGAAGATTTGTCTCTTCCCCCCTCGCGCGCTGGCTGGGGGAGCCCCCCCCCCCCCGGCATTCGAATAGATTTCTTTCTCCCCCCCGCACGGAGAAAGGGATAACCTTCCCTCCCAACACTCGAATCCTGTTTTTTTCTCTCCGACTCGCACGGGGAGAGGGAGAGCCACCCTCCCCCACACGCACATCCGAATATCGTGTTCTTCCCCTCTCGCGCGCTGGAGAGGGGGTTGAGGGGCATAGCGCCCCCCCCGTTGTTGCGTCTTTGTTTTTTTCTTTCAAGTTCCCTTGCATGGGACTTCTGTGGGAGGGGGGGGAGGGGGGGGGCGTGGGCCATTTGAAAGCGGTTGTTCCGTTTCCTCCTCCTGCGCTTCCTCCCTCTTCCTCCTTCTCTTCTTCCCGTTCCTCCTCCTCTTCCTCCTCCTCATCCCAATCAGAACCCCCTTACGGAGCATAATCATGCAACACCTGAAGGAAAAGCAAACAACATCAACCAACGCAAACACAGCAATCCTGGGAGGACTAATTCCTATGGGTGGGGTGAAGGGAGGGGGGGAGTCCCTCAGGATTGCGTGTTTGTTTTTTGGCTGCGGGATGAGGATTCTGACTGGGATGAGAAGGGAGCGGAGAAGGAAGAGGAGGAGGAGGAGGAGGAGGAGGAGGAGGAGGAGAAAACGGAGGGGGGGAAGGGGATGGGGAGGAGGAGACGACGACAACGACGGCGGCAGACAGGGGCATCCACAAATGGATGCCCCTCCCCCCTCCTCCGACTTGATGCGGCAGAGATGTGCGGCCACAAATGGATACCCCCTCGGCCATGGCCCCGTTCTTCCCTTTCCTCTCATTGTCTTCTTTTCTTCCACAAGGGGAATTTCCGAGCACTGTGGGCTGCATAAGCAGGAAGCTATGCAGCCATGCGTGTGTTTTCTTTGCGACTCCTGTTCCTGGCGTCGATGTGGTAGAAAGGAGCGTCCACACATGGGATGCCCTTTCGCCCACAAGTGGGACAGCTCAGCCCAGCTCAGATGAGGCAGGAGAGAAATAGCGCCCACCAGGTAGCAGGATACATCACCAGACCCGATAATCGAAAAGCGGACGAGACGTGACAACCGCAACGTTTGGTTGCCAGGGGGAATCCAAACACTGATCCCCCCTTGCACGCCTGCGCGCGGGGAGGGGTGCCCCCCCAAAAAAGGGGGCCCTTGTGGTGGAGAAGGAGGGCTTTACATGGAGGCAGCAATATGCGTCTCAAGCTCTTCGGCTCGAAGAGACTTGTCCCCGCCCGCTTCTCGCTGCAACAACAAGGCAATCATCAACCCTGCGGTGGTGCTGCCGGGAAGTTTCGGGACCTTCCCCGGCCTTGGTGAGTACGCGCGCAGCTTCACGTTCGGCGAGGCGCTGCAGCACGTGGAGAAAATGAAAGTGAACGACCACCCGTACAACAACATTAACAAGTAAGGCGCCGAGCGCCGCTACAATGACGTTTTCGATGGCACGCGCGCGGGGCACTGGATGGACAAACTGGACTGCTTGGTCATGTGGTTCGCTGAATACAGCCACAAGACAATCATCTTCGGGTTTTCCCCCATCGACCTCAAGGTGGTGGACGCCTGGTTGCTCGCCTTAAGGGAGCGCGCGAGCATCAGGTACGATCTCACCTGCCCAAACTCGATCAAGCAACTGTGGGCGACAGAGAGCGGCGCGCGCAAGCGACGCGCAGCTCGACCCGCGCCAAGAAACGCCCCCGCAATGAAGGTCGCGCCCGCCAGCGCGCAGAAGAAGAAGAAGCATAAGAAGAAGAAGAAGAAGAAGAAGCCCGCGCGGAAAGCGTCCAAGATGTTTGCGAAGCAAGTCGAGAAGATGATTGGCAAGCGCGAACTCATTGCCGACGAGTCCTTCCTGAACAAGAACAAGTCAGGAAAATTGAACAGAGCGGCGCGCCCCAAAAAGGACCATATCTGGATATTGGGCGCCGTGCTGCAGGGGGAAGCCCGCTCGCACTTCGTGTTCTACATCTTGGAGCACCCCGCAAACGCGAAGGACGGCAAGCCCCGCGGGCACAAGGAAATGAAAAACAATCTCGACATGCTCAACTTCAGCAAGGGCGATGTCTTTGTCCCGAACAAATGGGGCGCGACCGTATCAGCCGATAAAGCCATTCCCCGCCAGAAGGGACTGACGCAGAACACCCTGCGCCAGGAGCTGGTGGACCATGAAGATGGCGAGATCGTGGACGCCAGAGGGTTCACCACCAACGCCATCGAGAACAAGTGGGGTACCTTGAAGAGGTGGTTCAAGACCAAATACGGCGGCAAGCTTCCGAACTACATGGGCCGCGTGAAATGGCACTACGCGATGAACGAGTTCGAGGCGCGCTGCTACCTCAGCAAAGACCACGCGCTGATGGATGAGAAATACTACTACGTGCCTCCCCAAAGGTCTGAAAATTTCTGCCATGGCGTGAACTTGATCGCGCCCGCGCCCGCGGGGGCCCGATGGGCCAGCTTACTCTCCCAGCGACGCGAGAAAAGGAAGCTAAAAACGAAGAGTCCTCCCCCCCGCAGGTAAGTTAACAAAGCGAACGACGACCGCGGCGGCCAAAAACGAAGGGATGACGTCCCCATCGTGTCCCAGAAACGCGTAGGATCAAGGCATTCTGGCCGAAACTTTCGCGCCGTCCGCGTAGACACTCTTTAACTATGGCGAAGAACACAAGGGTGGATGCGATATAAATTATCGCTCGACTGATAGTAGCAGCGCGCCAGGCCAGTGCGCCCGTATCCGAAGGCCCAAGGGAGCAAGCATCATCTGTATCATCATCATCATCATCATCATCATCATCATCATCAGCAACATCATCATCTTAACCATAATCTTAATCATAATCAGCATCAGCATCATCACCATCAGCCTAATCATAATCACCATCATCGCCACCATCATCATCAGCATCACCATCATCACCATCATCACCATCACCACCATCATCATCATCATCCTCATCATCAGCATCATCATCATCATCATCATCATCATTATCATCATCATCATCATCATCATCGTCATCATCATCATCATCATCATCATCATCATCATCATCATCATCATCATCATCATCATCATCATCATCATCATCATCATAGCCCAAGCATCTTCATCATCGCTGTCATCCTCTTCAGCAACTCGACAAACACGAAAACGCGGGGGGGCGTCATGCCCCCTAACCCCTCCAGGACACCCTCGAGAAGCCCCGAACACTGATATTCCTTATGGTTTTAAGCGTTGTTCGCTTTCCACGCTCTTCGGTCGAACACCCGTCTGCACTTGCGGCATTCGAGGGCCCGAAAAGGAGCTCACTGAGGGCCCTAAGACGGAGTTCAGTCGGCCCAGGCTGGCCCCAAGAGAGCCCCAGCTGGCCCCAAATAGCCTCCGGAGGGCCCCAAGATGGCGCCTAGACGGCCAGGGAAGGCCTCGGGGATGGCCCAACGACGGCCCGAGGAGAACCCTCAGCCAAGAGGGCCCCCCAGACGGCGCAACATAAGGCCCGACTACGGCCCAGGAGGGTCCCACAGGGTACCCCCTCAAGCCCAAACCGTCCCCTCAAGAGAGCTCCTCGAGAAGTGGTGACGATCGTCTGGGCGGCACTCGCAGGGTCACCGCGCAGACTGCTTCGCTGGCACGGTGGCAGAGCTGCCGCGGGCACCCGGCTGCCGCCTTCCGTGCTGGCGGCGCCGGAGGCGTGCGTGAAGCCGTGTTCGGGCGCTCCTCCTTGACACGCATTGGCCTGTCCTCACGCGCTTGGTTGCGGGCCCCCAGAGGCACGGATGCTGTGATGATCACGGTTCAGCCTTTTGGGCTCCGGATGCCCCAGATGGCCACCCGAGCAAGAAGTGTGTTGCGGGGGGATGGGCTCCAGAGTGCGCTGGCCGCCAACGGCCAGCAGGATCCCGACGGGCATCTCACAGCCTCGAGACCTCTCCGAGCTCGTCTCCCCTCAAGATGGCCTCACTGCTGCCCGAGACTGCCTCTGGACTTCCAAGACTGCCGCAAAGCTCCCCTGAACGTCCAACAGAAGCTTGAAGAGAGCCCTCAAAAGAGCTGCCGAGGGCCATCAGAAACCCTCCAACAAGCTACTGTGGGGGGGGGAAGACGCCGAAGGCGCACGATCTTTGAGTGGTCTTGTGCTCAACACCCCAGAGGGCTCAAGATAATGGCATAGAGTCCACAATCTGGGTAGCCTTCGGGCAGCCTTGGGCGGCGTCCCAACGGCCCAAGAGATTTACTAGACCAGAGGACCAAAAGAGCGGAGCGGCCCCAAGGCCCAATAATTTCAAGGATGGCCCCACGACGCTCCCAAAATAGTCCCAAATAGCCCATCTCGCACCCGCAGCGGCCCCAAATCTCCCGAGATAGGCCCAAGGCCCAGCAAAAGGGGTCCTGAGAAACGCCTGCCCATAACCGAACAGGCCCACCACGGACCACCGCGACAGCTCTGCAATCGCGCGGCGCTGCGGCGTCCATGGGCTTCTTCCACGAGCGCACTGGCGGCATCACGCTGTAGTGCAACTGGACCAACGACCTGGTCTGGGCATTACTGGCATCTTTTTGTACGAATGCAGAACTATGTTCATATCACACATGAACCCTTTGCAAAACCAAGCTCTGGACTCGCTGCAGCAGCGCGACTGGCGCGATGGGGCCCGATTCAAGCACCTGGTGGCCTGCCGCCCCAAGGAACGCCCGCGGGTGGCATCATTTGGGCCCTCGGCGCCATGGCCGAGAACTTCCCTACCGCGGCTGGAGCCATCTGTCCGCACGGGTGCTGCGGCCCTCCGCCCCCAGGCGCCCAGCCCTGCATTTGCGGGGGGCCCTGCGGAGCGCCGCCAGGTGGCACCTGGGCCCGCCAGTCCGCGGGTGGGCCCACGAAGCCGGGCGGCGGAGCTCCCTGCCAGTGGCCTGCCGCTGCCATCAGGTGTCCCGGCGGTCCGGGCGGCCTCGCTGGCGGCGGGACCTGGGCGCCGCCCCAGCCCCGGGGCTGCATCCAGTCCCCTGGCGGCGGGCCTGCGTAGCCCTGCGGCGGGGGCATTGGTGGCCTCGAGTGTCCAGTGGGGCCTGGGGGGCGCGCTCCGTCCAAGGGGCCCAGCGGAGGCCACGGTTGGTCCAGTGGCTGCCCGGGCCGTGCCGCCGCCATGTGCCAAGGAGGCGTTCCGCCCGGCATGGCGAGCGGCTGCGGCTCCACCGGGGGCGGCGGCGTGCCCTTCGGCTTGCGGTCGCCGCTCCGCTCGTCACGCCGCTGCCGGTGCTTGTGGCGGCGGCGGTGCCGAGAGCTCTCGCGGGGCTCCGCCGAGCCACGCCTGCCGCGGTCGTCTGAGCGGCCCCGCGGTGCGGAGCGCGAGCGCGAGCGCGAGCGGCGTCGTCGGCGACGCCTCCGCCCACTCTCCTCCGAGGCCACAGCGGCCAGGGGCCTCTCCTGTGCCGCCTTCGCCTCGGCTGCGGCCTCGGCAGGGGCTGCGGCCTCGGCAGGGGCGGCCTCTGGGACAGCGTCGGCAGCTGCACCGCCCTCCGCGGGGCTCTCGCTCCGCTCGGCCGCCTTGCCGGGGCCGGCGAAGGCCGCGAGGGCGGCCGAGACCCGTGCGCGCTCTTCCCCCTGGGGCGACCTCTCTGGCGAGCCGTCCTGCTCCCTGTCGCTGTCGGAGGAAGACGAGGCAGACTCCTCGGCGGCGGGCGCCGCCGCGCCCCCCGTCGCGCCGCTGCTCCCCTCCGCCGCCTTGGCCAGGCTCTGCGGCGCGACCTCGTCCCCTGCGCCCTGCGCGGGCGGCTTGGGCGGCGCGGCGGTCGCAGCGGGGGCTCCTGGCCCTGCGCCGCTCACGCCGGCAGCAGCCGGAGGCGGAGCCTCCCGGCCGGCGACGTCGGGCGCCGGCCCCGCCGGAGCGTCCGAGGGCGAGGTGCCAGACTCCTCGCTGCCGTCCTCGCTGTCGAACGCGTCCGCGTCGAACTCCTTGACGTTGAAGGCGCGCGGGGGCTGCGGCGCCCCGTCCGGGGGCGCGGCCGTGGCTGCCGGCGCTGGGGCTGCCTCGGGGGCCACGGCTGAGCGCTCAGACGCTGCGGGGGCGGAGCGGGCCGCGTCCGGTGCAGGCGTCGGCAGCGAGGCACCCTTTGTGGCCGCCGCCAGCGCAGGCATCGTCACTGCCGCCCGGACCGGCAAAGCGTCCAATGCCTCGGCGTCCGAGGACTCCGAACTCGAGGAGGACGACTCTGTGGACGCGGAGTTCTCCGAGAACTCGAAATCAAGGAACGGCCAGCCGGCGCAGTCGCCATTGCCGTCCTCCGCCTGGGGAGGCAAGGCGGCCGGCTTCGTGGGCTTCGTGGCCGCCGCAGCGGCGGCCGCTTCTGCCTCCTCGAAAGCTGTGAACTCGGTGGGGGCATCCTTCGAGTAGGGGATCGACTACAGAATCAATTTACCTCCAAATCAGTTTTCACGTCGAATCTATACAAGCATACGCACCATTTTTGTAGATCTATCAAAGCTCTGCGGATGTCCCACGGATTTGACGAGAAAAACCCATTCTTGAGTTACATCCATTCTGTAGCCGATCCCCTTTTCGAGTCCTTGGCCGCGGCGGCCTCCGCCTCCGCCTCTGCCCCCCGCTTGAGTGGGGGCGGCCTCGGCGGAGTCGGAGACTCTGGCTGCGCGGGCGGCCGCCGCTGCTGCGGCGGCGGCGCGGGCGCTGGAGGCGGCGCGGAGGCCTTCTCGGCTCCGAGGTGGGAGAGGAGGGACGGCGAGGTGGGAGAGGAGGACGGAGGACGCCGAGGAGCGACCCTGAGATCCGACGTTGCCAAACAATTGCAGCAACGCAAACAGTCACGACCGGACCCTACCTTTCTGCGCCATTTCTCAAGCCGGATCGATCTGTGAGGGTCCCGGGGCGCGAAAGGGGGCAAAAACATGCCCGTTAGGAAAAAATTGCAACGCCGGGATCTCAAGGGAACTTGTGGGATCCAAAACCTGGATACCAGGGCGCCGGAAGGGCGTGCGAAGGCCTCTCCAAGGAGCATGGAAGCTCCTGGAGAGAGCTTCCGAAGGACCTTCTGGAGAGCTTCCAAGCAGGCGTATTGGGAAACGCTTAGACAAGGTTTCTCGGGACCCGCCACGACTTCAAGCAACCTGCGCCGAGGTGTCCTGCCGGAAGCCGGCACGAGCTCCTGGGCTACCCTGCCGCTCTGGCATCTTCATCTAGAAACCTCTTGATTCTCTACGAGCTATCCTGGAAGAAGATGGAGGAGGGTGGAGCAGCAGGCGCCCGAGGCGGCGCGGCGGCCTTCTTTGCGAAGCCCTTCGTCGCCACCGCGCCGGGGCGCTGTGGCGGCGGTGTCGCCCCCTCGCCTGCGGCCGGCACTGCGGCGGCGTCGCCCCCGCGCCGGCTCCCACCTATTAGACGAGGCCAGAAGGAGGAGGAGGAGGAGGAGGAGGAGGAGGAGGAGGAGGGAGGAGGAGGAGGGAGGAGGAAGAGGAGGAGGAGGAGGACAAATCCATGGGAGGATGAATCGAGAATCTCTGAGATCTGGCGGCTCTGGATGATGCATCGGGCGCCGCGGCCTTCTCAGGGCGCTCCGGCCGGCTCTGAGAGCGTTCCGGGACGCTCTGGAACGGATCATCCTCGCCCTGACGTCGACCCCTGGAGGTCGGGACCGGTTTTATACATCCCGAGTCCTTTCTTGACGGCCCCAGGACCCGGCAAGGGCCCAGAGGCCGAAAATAGATGTTCCCTACATCCCCCCCTCGAACTCAAACGCAAATTTTCCCAACGACGTGGCGACGCCCCCCGGCCCCCAATTCCCATGTTGACGCCGAAACTGGCGACTGCCACGTTTCTGCTGCCCCCGCGGGGGCCGCGTGGCGCGCGCCCGCATGGAATAGCCGGAGGGCCCAGGGGGTGCCGGGGTGCCATGGAGACTTGGCGCCTCATGTCGAGGAGGCTCGCAGCCCCGCCAGGCCACCGCTGGCCGCAGGCGGGGGTCGCCGCGGCGACTGCGCACGCGGCGACTGCGCCCGGCCGCCCGTGCGGGCGCGCCGCGCCCGGCTGGGCGGCCGTCGCTCGTCGCGGCGCGTCCTGCTCGGGCGCCGCCGCCGCTCGCCCTCGCGGGCGCCGCGCCGGCGGTCCTCGTGCCGCGGCGGCTTGGCGGCCTCGGCGGGCCGCCTCTGCTGCCTCTCTCGGCGGCGAGCCGGGGGGGGGGGGGGGGAAGGTTCACCCCGCGCGCACAGCGCGCGGCGGCGCCAGCAGACGTGCCTACGTCCGTACGCGTGCGCGCACAGCGCACAGCGAGCGGCGGCGCCAGCGGACGCACCTACGTACCGGCCTGGCTTCCGCTGTGCGCCGCGCGCGCTGTGGCCTCTCTGGGCGAAGGGGCGGGCCTTTTTCGAAGGCTCGGAAGTCCCAGCCGCCTTCTGAGAGATCTTCTGAACCTTCCCCGAAGGCGCAGGAGGCTTCTCAGAAGGCTGGAGGGCTTCTGAAAGCTACCGTCGCCTTCTGAGAAGGCCTTACCCTTCTCATTCCCCCCTCTTGCTCGCCGCCGAGCCTCGGCGACCGGGGGTCGTCGGCGGCGGCGTCCGCAGCACGCTTCGCTCGCAGCTCCTGCGCGTCGTACTCGACGCGCTCGCCGTACTTCTCACACACCCGCTCGTACATCTCGTACTCGACGCCGCGGTACTTCGCCAGGAGGTCGTCGACCTCGGCGAGCTTGTTCGGGTTCTTCCTCTTGTAGATGTTACGGATGAGCTTGCGAATCCGCGCGACCATCCGCTCGTCGATGGGTTCTGGCTCCTGGGCAGCGTCGTCGGGATCTGCCTCCTCCACGCTGCTGGCGCTGCAAGGCCTGCGGCGCCCCTCGTCCTTCTGCACGGCACGTGTGCCGTCCCTGGCCCCTTTGGCCTCTGGCGCCTCCTGGGGGATCCGGGGCCAATCATCTTTTCGTTGCTGGCCAAGGGTCAAGGTGAAATTGATGGGGCGCTGATTACTCGGAGCATTCGGCGCGGCGCAGTATATGTGGTGCAGTCTGTGGGACGCAATTCCTTTTCACCAAGTCATAAGTTGGCAACCCTACTGTTCGCGCAATCAGCCCACCCTCCCGCCCGCAATTTGGTTCGCAAAACCCATGCGGCAGCGATTGCGATGACTGCTTGGCCATGGCTGCCGCATTTCTGCGGCCGCGCCAGCGCGCGCTTGCTCGCGCGCAGAGCGGCCAGCTGGTTTGGCACAGCCGATGCGGTCGCGATGGCGCTTACCGAAGGCAACGCCCCAGCGCGTGTCACAGGCCGCGTTGGCGCGCGGGTACTTCAATCCGGGTCGGTGGCTCGGGCAGGTGCGGTATCACGATGATGTCGACACGGGCGGCAAACGTGATGACAGTGGCGATCGTGGCGGCGATGATGGCGATGACCACAATAAGGCCAATGACGGCAGCGATGCTGGTAACACCGATGACACTGATGGTTGATGATGTCCAGGTGCCGATGATGACGGTGCTTGACTTGCGATGCCAGCAATTGCGGCAATTGTCGACAACGGGGTGACGTGATGCGGCGGCGCTGATGAGGGTGATGGCGAGGAAGCGTGTGCCCACAGAAATCCAAATATCCTGGTCAACTTTCTGTTGCACGGCATGTTGTTTTTGCCCGTGCGGTTTTGACCTCAATTTTGAAATGCTTCGAAAACCAGGCTGGTGTTGGAAGGATTTCGACACGCTGGCGTTGGGCGCGCGAGTATGGCCCGCATGGCATGATTTGATATAGGTTCGTGCACTGGGCGCATGCCAGATCAACGCGGATGCACCGCGTGGTGAAATGAGACTGCAGCTTCTGGGCGAGATTGCTAAAACCATATGGTTGTCTCGTGATGTCAGGAAATGCGCGCGGGTAAACAACTTACATGCACTACGTATTTGTATGTTCTTACATGGACAAATCGTTGCAACACTTATTTTTCGTATGACTTCGACATGTGCGAGCGTTTATCGTTATTCATATATTGCGATGAACGAACGCGCGTTTAATACTTTTTCAAAGGGATCAGAGGGGGATCGACAAGGGGACTCTGGGATGATAGGACTCCATTTGAAAAATGTGGTATGATTCTATTTGGAAAATGAGCGACAAGGCAGAACCAAATGCAATACGCGGTGTCCTAAGAGTGGCTGGTTGTCCCGGGGGGTGGCCCTCATACCCTTTACAGAAAAACAATTAACGAGTGTCCACTAATGAATTGTCAACTCTCGCAAGCATCCCACCCTCCAACCCGCAACTTGCTTTGCGCAATCCACGCGGACGCGATTGCACCTACTCCTTGGCGCTGGCTGGCGCATCTCTGCGGCTGCGCCAGCACGCACATGCTCGCCCGCAGAGCGGCCAGCTGGTTTATGCTGGTTTGGCATTGCCGGCGCGGCCGCGATGGCGCCTGCCAGCAGCAACTTCACAGCGCGTCTCCAAAGCCGCGCCGGCGCTCCAGTGCGGGTCGGCGACTCGGGCGGGCGCGACATCATGATGACGTCGACCATGGCGGCAACCGTGATGATAATGGCGATAGTGATAGCGATGATGACGATGACCATGGCAATGCCAGCGACGGCGCCGATGCCGGTGACGATGATGACAACGATGATGTCCAGGTGTTGGCAATGAAAGCGTTCACTGATGACGGTGGATTTGGCGGCGAGTGGCGATGGCGATGATGGCGACGAACTGCGTGGGCGCGGAGATGCAGAAACCTGGCAGACTTCTGGCTGAAAACAGATTTGATTTTCATGTTTTCTTGGACAATGATATCTTGACATGCTTCGAGAAATATTGCCTTTTTGACACGCTGGCGTGGCGGCGCGGGAGTATGGCCCGCATGCCGCATGACCTGATTTGATACGGATTCGTGCACTCGGCGCATGCTGGATCAACGCGGATGCACCGAGTGGTGATATGAGAACGCAGATTCTGGAAGATTTGGCCAAAAACATATGGTTGCCCCATCATTTCAGAAAATGTGTGCGGACAGAAAATCTGCAACGCATGATGAAACATTCAAGGGGGTCTAACGTTTCTACATTGAAGCAGGTGCAGGACTAAGGCGCTTGAACAGATTTCGACATGTGCGCGCGTAGGTACTTTGTGAAATTTCTGAGCAAGGGAACATTGACAAGATAGCTGTCGAGATCAACAAGCGTGCGCATATTACTTGACAGGGATGCGGGGAGGGTCGATGCCCAGCCCTCCTGGGACGATATGACTCCAAATGGAAATGAACGATAAGGAAGAGGAACATGCACATTGCAACACGAAAAGGGGGAGGTAAAGCTGCGCTCGCAAGGGTGGTGGAATCTACCTTTCGAATGAAGAATTAACTAGTGCCGCCAGTGGGTAATCAACCCCACTGCTCGCGCGACCATCCTACCCTCACAGTTGCGGCGACTGCCTGGCACTGGCTGGCGCATCTCTGCGGCTGCCCTGGCGCGCGTGAGCTCGCGAGCACAGCGGCTGGCTGGTCGGGCGTAACTGGCGCGGCCGCGATGGCGCTCGTCGATGGAAACGCCCCGGCGCCTCTCAAAGGCCGCGCTGGCGAGCGGGCGCTTCAGATCGGTGACTCGGGCGAGCGCGATATCATGATGACGTCGACAACGGCGGCAAAGATGATGATACCATCGGTTGCGGTGACGACGATGACGATGATGACGGCAAGGCCCATGACGGCGCAGATGCTGGCGTCGGCGAGGACGATGATGATGGAAGTGCGCGCCCGCAGAAATCCAAGACATTTGACTGGCATCGGTTGGACAACATTGCGGATTTCATGTGCTTTTGGAAAGCTCTATCTTGAATTTCGAAATTGTTTTAGAAGAATCTCGACACACGTGCGTGGCGGCGCCCGCGTGAGGCCCACCTAGTATTTTTGTTGCGGATTCGTGCAGTGGGCGCTTGCTTCATCAATGCACATGGCTTGCGTGCTGAGATGAGAATGCGGCTCTAGACGATATACATGAAATGTCGATGCTGCCCTACAATTTCAGCAAATGCGCGCGGGCAGAACATCTGGAATACTTGCTGGAAATGCCGACCAGTGTTTTATGTTTGCATGTTAAATTGCTTGCGCCAATGTTTGGTAAGATTTCGACATGTGCAAGCGCCCGTGGACGTCGTTGCATGTTTTTGCGAAAAGGATGTTTCAAAACTTAGCTCTCGAAATAAGCGAGTCCGCGCGTACTGTACCATTTGTCAGGATTGGCGGGGGGGTCGATGCCAGCTAGGCCAGGATGGTATCAGCTCATGTAGAAAATAAGCGATGAGGCAGAAACATTATGTACATTCCAGTGCCTCAGGGGGGGGGCGATCTGTCCCGGGCTCGGGGGGGTGGTAGAGCCGATCCTTCCGTGGAACTGAAAATTGACAAAATTGCAGTCGTCAACTTCAATGTTCGCGCAAACATCGCACCCTCCTACCCGCAACTTGTTTGGCAAAACCCGTTCGACCACGATTGCGGTCACCACTTGAAGCTTGGTAGCGCGTCTCTGAGGCCGCGCCGGCGAGCGAACGCTCCCGCGCAGATTGGCCAGCTGGTTCGGCGCGCGCGATGCGGCCGCGATGGCTCTTGCCGATGGGAACTTCCCAGCTCGCCTTGAAGGCCGCGCTGGCGCGCGGAAAATCCAGCGCGGGTCGGCATCGCGAGCAGGCGCGATATCGTGACGTCGACGCGTCGACGGCGGCGACGGCGACGGCGGCGGTGATGATTCATACAGTGGCGATGATGATGATGTTGATGATGATGACGCTGATGCTGGCAACGGCAGCGATGACGCTGGCGACGATGATGGCGATTGTGCTGCTGATGATGGCGAGCGTGTGCGCGCCCGTAGAAACTAAGGCACCCTGGCACGATCTCGACGCGCGCGCGTGTAAACACGCGCGCGTGGCCCGCGTAGCATTATATGACGAAGTTGGTGGGCACGCGATGGTGGTTGAACGTAATTGACATGCGCGCGCGAGCACCCAAGATGGTCTGGTTTGACAGAATGGTGAAAATCCGGAGGTTTTCCTTGTACTGCAGCGCGCGCGCGCTAAATTCTGATGGCTTTCCTGCGGCAGCAAACATACCACATGTTCTTGCTAGGTTGGGATTGGCCATGCATTGAAATAAATGTAGGAAGCACAATGTCCTGTCATGCATTTGCTTCGAATGCTTCTGAACATAATGATTTCGTATATCAAAGCGCACGCGCGGCATTGTGTTTTGCAAAATGGGGGGGGGGGTCGATGTCGGCCTGGCTGGGGTGGTGTGGTTTCATATGGACAATGAACGAGGAGGTCGAATCACACGTGAACTACGCGATCCCAAGGGGAACGGTGAAGTCTGGGTTCGGTGGGGTGGCGGCGTCTATTCTTCCAGCAACAGGAAAGCGAATTATGAAAACATGGAACTCTCAACTCCACCGCTCGCGCAAACATCCTACCCTCCCACCCGCAACTTGGCCCATTCGGCCACTATTGCGGCATCCGATTGGAGCTTGGTCGCGCATATCCATGGCCGCGCTGGCGCGCGCGTGCGCTCAAGCGCGGATCGGCCAGCTGGTCCAACGCATATGACGCGGCCGCGATGGAGCTTGCCGACGGAGACTTCCCAGCGCGCCCCAAAGGCCGTGCTGGCGCGCGGGCGCTTCAGCGTGGGTCGGGGACTTCATTGGGCGCGACTTCGCGATGACGCCGGCAATTGCGGCAACGACGATGATGGCGGTGATGGCGGTGGCGATGATGACGACCACGGCGGCAAGGCCAATGACGGCGCCGATGCTGGCGTCGACGATGACGATGACGATGACGATGTCCAGATGTCGGCGATGAAAACGACTGTGATGATCATGGCCGACATAGCAGCGATTGACGATGGCGAGGACGGCTGCGATGCGATGGCGCCGATGAGGGCGGCGAGGAAGTGCGCGCCCGCATAAATCCGACGGGTCTGGCAAATTCTCGGTTCAAACACATGCGGCTTTCAAATGTATCTGAAAAGGTATGAGACAAAATTCTTCGAACACCCTCGGTTCTGGAAAGATTGTGGCGCGCGCGGCGGCGCGCGCGCGTGGCCCGCGAGGTCTTATTTAATACAGAATCGTGCGCTGGCCGCATGCTAGATCAAATGAGAATGCGACTTCTGGACGAGAACGATCATATCACATGTTTTCAAACGATTGCAACAAGTGCGCGCGGGCATACTGTGTCTCAGCTTGTTTTCGACAAGGCAATTGGATTTGAAGGTTGGCATGTCGAAACCCTTGCAGAACTCATGTGTTTACTGTGAGTTCGACATGTACGGATAGCATCTGTTCTTCGCAGCGACTGCTGGCGTTATGTGGGGGGAAAGGGGGGGGCTGAAGGATCATGCCGTGGCGCCCCCCCCCCGACTGCGGTGCCGGACGCGCTGCGGCAGCGCCAGGGGCGCACTGGGCGGGGGGTGGCGTTGCGTTGTGGGGCGGGGAGGGGGGCACGACGCCCGTTATGGCCCAGAGGGTACCATGATAACAAGCGCGGGTCCCAAAGAATGTGTTTCTAACAACGTATGTTGTGCAATCTGTTGTGCTATCCACGTGGTGCAATCTATGTGGTGCAATTCACTTTGACCGTCTTGAAGCTGTCCTCTCTACTGCTCGTGCAAACATACCACCCTCCCACCCGCAACTTGTTCGCAAGACTTCTTAATACAAGACCGTGACAGTAGGTACCACATGGCATTTGGCCACGACACCGACGCCGACGACGACAGCGACAACGACGACGACGGCGCCGCAGACACCGACTACGACGACACCGCCGACGTCGACGTCGACAAAGACGACGACGACGCCGACGCCGACGACGACGAAGACGACGACGACGTCGCCACCGGAGACGACGACGAGGGAGGAGAAAAAACGACGACGGCGACAACGACGACAACGACGATGGAGGAGGGAAGACACCGACGACGCGAACGACGAAGAAGGAGGAAGGACGGCGACGCCGACGACGACAACGACGAGGGTGGAGGGAAGACGACGACGACAACGACGACGAAGACGACGACGACGGCGACGAAGTAGGAGGGACGACGACGAGACGCCGACGACGGACGACGACGACGACGAGGGAGGAGGATAACGACGAGGGAGGAGTGAAGACCACGACAACGACGACGACGACGACGACGGCGACGAAATAGGAGGGACAACGACGAGACGCCGACGAAGACGACGAGGGAGGAAGGACGACCACGGCGACAACGACGACGGAAGCGACGACGACGCCAAGACGACGACGACGACGAGGAAAGACAGAAGACGACGACGGCGACGACGACGACGACGACGACGACGACGAGGGAGGAGGGAGGAGGACGACGACGACGACGACGCAAGAGCGCGCGCGCACGCTTTTGTTGAAAACCCGTGTTGCGAAACCTTGTGTTTTTGTAGGTTTTTTGGACACACGATTTTGGAATCGTTCCGAAACCGAAAGTTTTTGAAGGATTTCGGCAAACGCGCGGGACTTCGCGTGCGTCTGCACTTCGTCCCATTTTTTGCAGAGGATTCTCGCGACGGCACACGCGCAAGGGCGTTCGACAGATTTCGACATGCGCGCGCGAAGCCCGTTTGGTAACATTTTGTGAAAATCTTGAAAAACCTATGGTTTTCTTAAGATTTCGCCAGAGCTCGCGCGGAAGCTTTTTTAGCAAATCAGTGTTGCGACACCCTGTGTTTTTGTATGTTCTTTGGAAATTCAATTTTGAAATCTCTTCGGAACCGAAGGTTCGAAGGTTTTTGAAGGATTTCGGCATGCGCGCGCGACGACGCGCGCGTGTGCACTTCGTCCCATTTTTTGCAAGGGATTCGCGAACAAGTCTTACGTTAAAGCAAAAAATGTCACCGCATAGTGTTTTTACAAAGGAACCTCAGGGGGGGGGAACCCGGTTTGGCTGGGATGGTACGACTTCATATTTAGGATGGACGAGTGTGCAGAGTATCTATATATATGAAACCATACTATCCCAAGGAGAAGCGATAAGTCCGGGGGGGGAGGGGGGTAGAATCTATTAATCTTTTCCACTCTGCTGAACTTGAAGTCGTCATCTCCACTGCTCGCGCAAACATCCCACCCACCCACCCGCAACTTGGTTTGCAAAACCTGTTAAGACCGACTACGACGACACCGACGACAACGACTAGGACGACACCGACGACGTCTCCGACGACTTCGACGACGACAACGACGCCGACGCCGACGCCGACGACGACGACGACGCCAACGAAGGCGACGTCTTGCAAACATCCCATCCACCCACCCGCAACTTGGTTTGCAAGACCTCTTAAGACCGACTACGACGACACCGACGACAACGACTACGCCGACACCGACGACGTCTCCGACGACTTCGACGACGACAACGACGCCGACGACGACGCCGACGACGACGACGCCAACGAAGACGACGACGAGGGAGGAGGGAAGACGACGACGGCGACAACGACGACAACGACGACAACGACGAGGGAGGAGGGAGGACGGCGACGACGCGAACGACGAAGAAGGAGGAAGGACGGCGACGCCGACGACGACAACGACGAGGGAGGAGACGACGAAGACGACGACGACGACGACGGACGACGAAATAGGAGGGACGACGACGAGACGCCGACGACGGACGACGACGACAACGACGAGGGAGGAGGAGGAAGGACGACCACGGCGACAACGACGACGGAAACGACTACGACGCCAAAGAGGACGACGACGACGAACACGAGGAATGACAGAGGACGACGTAGGCGACGACGACGACGACGACGCGGGAGGAGGGAGGACGGCGACGACGACGACGACGACGCAAGAGCGCGCGCGCACGCTTTTGTTGAAAATTCGTGTTGAGAAACATTGGGTTTTTGTATGTTTTTGTAGGTTTTTGGGACACACGATTTTGAAATCCTTCCGAAACCGATGGGTTTTGAAGGTTTTCGGCATACGCGCGCGACGACGCGCGCGTCTGCACTTCGTCCCATTTTGTTGCAGAGGATTCTCGCGACGGCACACGCGCAAGGGCATTCGACAGATTTCGACATGCGCGCGCGAAGCCCGTTTAATAGCATTTTGTGAAAATCTTGAAAAACCAATGGTTTTCTTAAGATTCCGCCAGAGCTCGCGCGGAAGCTTTTTTAGCAGATCAATGTTGCGAAACCCTGTGTTTTTGTATGTTTTTTGGAAACTCGATTGCGAAATCCTTCCGGCACCGAAGGTTTTTGAAGGATTTCGGCATGCGCGCGCGACGACGCGCGCGTGTGCACTTCGTCCCATTTTTTGCAAGGGAATCGCGAAAAAGTGCTGTTAGAACAAAAAATGTCACCGCATAGTGTTTTTCACAAGGGGACCTCAGGGGGGGGATACCGGCTGGCCTGGTACATTGTAATTTCATATTTAGGATGGACATGTGGTCAGAATCTGATGTGATTTACATACCCGAAATGGGGACCGATAACGCCAGGGGGGGGTAGAGTCTATTCTCTTTTTAAAAAGGAGAATCAATCACTTGCTCAACTTGAAGCTGTCCTCTCCACTGCTCGTGCAAACATCCCACCCTCCCACCCGCAACTTGGTCGCAAGACCTCTGAAGACCGTGACGGCAGGTACCAAATGGCACTTGGCAGCGACACCGACGCCGACGACGACAACGACAACGACGACGACGACGACGACGCCGCCGGCAACGACTACGACGACACCGACGACGTGTCCAACGACTTCGACGACGACGACAACGACGACGACGACGACGACGACGACGACACCGACGACGGCGACGACGACGACGCCGACGCCGACGCCGACGACGACGACGACGATGACAACGCTGACGACGACGACGACGCCGACGACGACGACGTCGCCAACGAAGACGACGACGACGAGGGAGGAGGGAGGACGACGACGGCGACAACGACGACAACGACGACAACGACGAGGGACGAGGGAGGACGGCGACGACGCGAACGACGAAGAAGGAGGGAGGACGGCGACGCCGACGACGACAACGACGAAGGAGGGAAGACGACGACGACGACGACGACGACGGCGACGAAATAGGAGGGACGACGACGAGACGCCGACGACGGACGACGACGACGAGGACGGAGGAGGAAGGACGATCACGGCGACAACGACGACGGAAACGACGATGACACCAACGAGGACGACGACGACGACGAAGAAAGACAGAGGAGGACGACGACGACGACGAGGGAGGAGGGAGGACGGCGAGGACGACGACGACGCAAGAGCGCGCGCGCACGCTTTTAATGAAAATCCGTGTTGCGAAACACACTCGATTTTGCAATCCTTCCGAAACCGGGGTTTTTTGAAGGATTCCGGCATGCGCGCGCGACGACGCACGCGCGCGCACTTCGTCCCACTTCTTTGCAGAAGGACACTCGCGACGGCACGCGCGCAAGGGCGTTCGAAAGATTTCGGCATGCGCGCGCAAAACCCGATTGGTAGTATGTTTTGAAAATGCCGAAAAAACAATTAGTGTTCATACGATTTCGCAAAGACGCGCGTAAATTTGTTAGAAATTACAGTTGCGAAACCTTGTTGTTTTTTAATATTTTTTTGACACTCGATTTTGAAATCCTTCCGAAACCGGGGGGTATTGAAAGATTCCGGCATGCGCGCGCGACGACGCGCGCGTGTGCACTGAGTCTCATTTTCTGTTACATTTTTCAACTTTATGACTTTTGATAACGACTGTGGGCGCATAGTATCTGTTGCAAAAGATTGCGGGGGGGGGCGATACCGGCTTGGCTGGGATAGTATGAACTCACAAATAGGATGGACATTGGGTCAGAATCCCATGTGTTTTGCATCGGTTCCCGGGGGGTCTTCAACCGGGGAGGGGGGAAAAACCTAATGCTTTTGTAGAAAAAATTGCGTGCAACGAACGAGCTGGCACATCCCATGTTCTTGCAAACATCCCACCCAACCACTCGCAACTTGGTTTGCAAAACCCATGCGGTGGCGATTGCGATGTATGCTTGGCGTTGGCTGGTACATCTCAGCGGCCGCGCCAACCCTAGCACGCGCGCGCGGCGGCCAACTAGCTTGGCGCCACCAGCGTGGCCGCGGTGGCGCTGACCGCTGGGCGCATTCCAGCGGGCACTTCATTGCGACTTGGGCAGGCGCGGTATCATGGCAAAGCCGACAACGGTAAACGCGAGGATGATAATAGCGTTGCTGGCGACGATGTTCGCACCGGCGAATGCGCGGCCAGTGCGGGCGCCGATGCTGATCGCGCCGACGACGATGACAACTCGCGTCGGTGATGAAAGTCTTGGAGAAAGTTTGACATGCGCGCGCGGCCGACGCGCGAGTGGCCCGATGTTTCTAAAGAGTTCGTAAGAGCGCACGCGCAAGCTTTTTTTGAACGTTGATGTTGCGAAACCATGTGTTTTTTGATTGCTTTTTGAGGTTCGATCTTGGAAACGCTACGACACCTAAGGTTTTGAAGGATTTCGGCATGCGCGCGCGACGACGCGCGCGCACTTCGTCCCATCTGTTGGAAAGAATTCTCGCGACGGCACGCGCGCAAGGGCTTCGAACGATTTCGACATGCGCGCGCGCGAAGCCCGCTTGGCGGCCTCTTTTTGTTGAAAGCGTTGGAAACATATGGTTTTTCTCACGAATTCGCACGGACGCGCGCGCACACGTTTTCTGTTGAAAATCCGCGTTGCGAAACCATGTGATATACATGTTGTTTGGACACTCGGTTTTGACATCCTTCCTAAACTGAGGGTTCTTGAAAGACTTCGGCATGCGCGCGACGACGCGCGCGCACTTCGTCAGTTCTCTTGCAAGAGATTCTTGGCAACTGATTTGTTTTATAAACGGGTGCGCGAGCACAGCGGTTTTTTTTTTGCAGAGGATGATGGGGGGGCTCGATGCCGGCCTGCCTGGGATGGTATGAATTCTAATTTCGGATGGACGATGGGGCATGATCATGCGCACAGCAAGTTGCCACGCGAAAAAGGGGGCCGGTAATCCTGGGGGGAGGGGGGAGGTATAATCTATTCTCTTTCCAGAAAGGAGACTCTACGTGGTGCGTCATACGATGTGCACGCTAACTGGTTCAGTCGCTATATGTTGCGCACTCCATGCAGTGCAGTGCCTCTATATTTGTTGCGCGAGCTACGTCGTGGAGTCTCAGTGGTCGAATCCGCGTGGTGCAATCTATGTTGCGCAATCTACGTGGTACAATGTGCGCGATGCAAACTGTTTTTGCGAATGAGTTGACGCATGCCATGCCCTTGCAGACGCCCCACCCACCCGCCCGCAACTTGGTTTCAACGTGGTTTGTTAAACCAGCGCGGCGGCGATTGCGATGAGCGCTTGGCGTTGGATGGTGCATCTATCTCTGCGGCCGCGCTAGCCCGCGCATGTCCGCGCGCGCATCGACCAGATAGTGCGGCGCGACCGACGCGGCCGCGGTGGCGCTGACCAATGGGCACTTCCCAGCGGGCAATTCAATGCGAGTCGGTGACTTCAGCGGGCGCAGTATCATGGCGACGCCGACAACAGTAGACACGATCATGAAAGTAGCGATGAAGGTGGCGACGGTGGCGACGACGACGGCGCGGCCACTGACAGCACCGATGTTGATCACGCCCGCCGATAACGATGACGATGTCCTCCCGTCGGCGATGAAGGTTTCGGAGAGAATTCGACGCGCGCGCGGCCGACGCGCGCGAATGGCCCGCAGGGCATTCTGCGACGCGGATCGCGGCCCCCCCCGCGCCCTGCGCGCGCGCAAGAGCGTTCGACTGAGTTCGACGCGGCGCGAGAGGTCCGTTTGGCAGAATGTGGTAGAATGTGCTGGGAAGAAACACGTGGTTTTCTTAAGATTCGCAAAATTCGGCAAGACCGCCAGCGCGTGATTGTTTATCACTGATGTTGCAAAGCCATTGGTTTGGATATGTCTTCGGGGCACTCGTTTTTGAAATCTGCAAGGAACCTTTTCTGGTTTTTGAAAGATTTCGGCACGCGCGTGGTCGCTCCATTTGTTGCAAAGGACTCTCGCGAAGGCACGCCCGCAAGGGCGCTCGGACGATTTCAACGCGCGCGCGAAGCCCGTTTGGCAGCATGTCCTGAAAATGTTGAAAAAAAAACATCTGGCGTTCTCAAGATTTCGCAAAATGCGCGCTCGCGCGCTTTCTTTGAAAATCCGTGTTGCGAAACCATGTGTTGCACGTGCTGTCTGGGCACTCGATTTTGAAATCCTTCCTAAACTGGAATTTGTTTGGAAGATGTCGGCATGCGGGCGCGACGACGCGCGCGCGCACTTCGTCAATTCTGTTGCAAGGGATTCTTGTCAGCTGATGTTTTTTTTGATAACTGGGCTCGCGCGCGCAATGTTTTTTTTTTTTTTTTTTTGCAGAGGATGACGGGGGGGGGGATGCCCGCCTGCTGGGGGGGGGGGGTATGACATTCATATTTCGGATGGGCGATGGGGCAGAATCATATGCAAAGCAAATTGCCAAACGAAGAAGGGAACCGACAATCCCGGGGGGGGGGTAGAGTCTATTCTCTTTCTAGGAAGGAGAATCTACGTGGTGGGTGCATCATACGATGCGCGCACTAAGTGGCGCAATCGCTTGATATGTTGTGCACTCCATGTGGTGCAATATATGCGCCTTATATATGTCACGCAAGCTACGTCGTGGAGTCTCAATGGTCGAATCTACGTGTTGCAATCTATGTTGCGCATCTTGCGTGGTGCAATCTACGTGGTACAATGCGTGTGGTGCAAACGGTTTTTGCGAATGAGTTGACACATGGCATGCCCTTGCAGACGTCCCTCCCGCCCACCTGCAGCTTGGTTTCAACCTGGTTTGCAAAACCAGCGCGGCGGCGATTGCGATGAGCACTTGGCGTTGGATGGTGCATCTATCTCTGCGGCCGCGCTAGCCCGCGTTCGCGCGCGCATCGACCAGCTAGCGCGGTGCGACCGACGCGGCCGCGGTGGCGCTGACCGCCGGGCACTTCAGCGGGCGCAGGATCATGGCGACGCCGACAACGGTAGACACGATTATGATAGTAGCGATGATGGCGGCGACGGTGGCGATGACGACGGCGCGGCCAATGACGGCACCGATGTTGATCACGCCCGCCGATAACGACCTCCTGTCGGCGATGAAGGCTTCGGAAAGTATTCGACGTGCGCGCGCGGCCGACGCGCGCGAGTGGCCCGCGGGGCATGATGCGGCGCGGATCGCGCCCCCCCCGCCCTGCGCGCGCGCAAAAGCGTTCGAATCGAATGAGTTCGACGTCCGGCGCGAGAGGTCCGCTTGGCAGAATTTGGTGGAACATGTTGAACATAGTCTACGGTTTACTTAAGATGCGGAAATTTGTATCACTGATGTTGCAAAACTATTTGCTCGGCTCTGTCTTCGCGACACTCATTTTTGAAATAAGTAAGACACCTTTGGTTTTTGAACGATTTCGGCGCGCGCGTCGTCGTTTCTTCTGTTGCAAGGGGCTCTTACGACAGCGCGCGCGCGCGGGCGTTCGAACGATTTCCGCGCGCGCGGGAGGCCCGCTTGGCAACATGATTGAAACTTATGTTTAATGCAAGGGCGCCGGCGCAAGCTGTTGTTTGAAAACCCTTGTTGCGAAACCATGTGTTATTTCGGGTGTTTCCGTGGCTCTCGATCTTGAAATTCTCGCGACACCGAGGGTCTTTGAATAAATGCGGAACGCGTGCGCGACTACGCGCGCACGTATCGTCCCATCTGTCGCAAGGAATGCGTGAAAATCTGTAACTTTTGATTAACGAATGTGCGCGCTGAGTTTTTTGGCAGAGGATGAAGGCGGCGGGGAAGGGGGGCCGGGGGTAGGGGGGTAGGGGGGCGAACTCCGGCCTGGCTGGGACGGCACGAACCATATGAAAATTGCAATGCGAAGAGTGTCTGGTTAACCACGGGGAAGGGTAGATCCTAATATTTTGTAAGGAAAGAAAAGTCACCCTGCCGGAATCGAAATTGCCATCTCCAGCGCTGGCGCAATCATCCGATCCACTCACCCGCAACGTGGCTTGCAAACCGCATGCGGCGGCGAGTGCGATGGCTGCGCGGCGCCGGCTGTGGCGCCCCCGCTGCCGCGCAAGCGCGCATGCTCGCGCGCAAAATAGTGGCGCGACCGACGCGGCCGCGGTGGCGCTGACCGCGTGGCGCTGCCCAGCGGGCGCGTTTGGGAGGGAGTGGTATGATGGGAAAGTCGATCTGGGTAGACGCGACGGTGATAGTAGCGGTGCTGGCGGCGATGGTGACAGCAACGACGGCGCGGTCAGTGACGGCGCCGATGCTGATCGCGCCGACGACGTTGACAGTGTCCTCGCGACGGTGGTGAAGGTTTTGGAAGGATTTCGACATGCGCGCGCGGCCTGCGCGCGAGAGTGGCCCGCGCGGTACGGACCGTGCCCGCCCCCGAAGCGCGCGCGCAAGGGCGCTCGAATGATTTCGACATGCGGCGCGAGAGGCCCGTTGTGCAGGACCGCGAGCGCAAGCGTTTAGTGAACGCAAATATTGCAAAACCGTGTGTTTATATGTTGTCGGGGCGCTCGATATTGAAGTCCGTGTGAAACATAGGATTGTTGACGGAGTTTGGCGCGCGCGCGACGACGCGCGCGCAGTTCGCTTCCCTTTTTGGCAAATGAACCGCGCGACATCACGCGCGCAACGGCGTTCTTGCGGTTCCGACATGCGCGCGCGAGAGGCCCGTCTGATGGCGTGCTCTGAACATGTCGGAAAACCGATGGCCCCCCTAAGGATCTGTCAAGTCCCGAGCGCAAGTTGTCGTTGAACATCTGCGTCGGGAAACCATCTGTTTGGCAAATGTTTCGGGGCGCTCGATTTTGAAATCCTTGCGACGCCAAAAGTTTTCGGGGGATTTTGGCGCGCGCGCGACAGCGCGCGCGCACTTCGTTCCATCTGCTGCAAGATTCTCGAAAATGGGCGAGTTTGATGAACTAGCCTTTTTGATGAAGGGGGGGGGGGGGGCGATATTAGCCTGGCTGGCATGGCATGAACTCATACATTGAATGGGCGATAAGGCAGAATCATATGCAACTTGCAATGCGCGAAGGAGGTCGTCAATTAAGTCCGGCGGGAAGGGGGGGGTCCCGCTCTTTCTGTGTATATATATATATATATATATATATTTGCATATGTATACATATGTTTATGTGTGTATATCTATATATATATATATATATGTATAACCTCACCCTGTCAAATTGAAGCGGCCAACTCACTGCTGCGCACTCATCCCGCCGGCCCGCCCGCCACTTGATCTGCAAAACCCATGCGGCGGCGACTGCGATGACTGCTCGGCGGTGACTGGCGCGTCGCCGCGGCCGCCCTGGCGCGCGCGCTCGCGCGCAGCGCGGCCTGCTAATTTGGCGCGACCGACGCGGCCGCGGCAGCGCTGACCGCGCAGCTGCCCAGCGGGCACTTTCAGTGCGATTCGGCGACATGGGCGGGCGCGGCACCGCGGCAACGTCGCCGACGGTAGACGCCGCGCTGATCGTCGCGACGCTGGCGGCGATGATGACAGCGACGACGGCGCGGCCAGCGACGACGCCGATGCGGATCGCGCCGACGACGATGACGGCGTCCTCGCGACGGAAATGTAAGTTTTGGAGGGAGTTCGACATGCTCGCGCGGCCTGCGCGCGATAGTGGCCCGCGCGGTACTGTTTGACACGGATAGCGCCCCCCCCCCCCCCAGCGCGCGCGCAAGGGCGCTCGAATGATTTCGACATTCGGCGCGAGAGGCACGTTTGGCCAAATTACTCAACATGTCGACAAACAATGGATTTGTCGAAACTTCACAGGAGCGCGAGCGCGTGCCATTTAACGTTGACGTTGCAAAACCATAGGTTTGTGTATGTTTTCGGGGCGCTCGGTTTTGAAATCCTCACGAATCCTGAGGCTGCTGATAGATTTCCGCGGGCGCGACGGCGCGCGCGCGCGCCTCGCCCTCTTTTTTGCAAGGGGTTCTCGCGTCAGCGCGCGCGCGGGGGCGCGCGGGCGATGTCGACGCGCGCGCGCGAGAGGCGCATCTTAATTTATCGATTGAAAATCCAGCGGTTCTCTTCTGACTCTGCCAGAGCACGGCCGCGAGCTTTCCAGGAACATCCTTGTCGCGAAACCGCATGTTCTCATGCGTCCTCGGGGCGAGTGATTTTTAGGCCCTTGCGGCGCCGCGAGCTTGCAGTGGAATTCGGCGCGCGCGCGCGACGACGTTCGCGCGTGCACTTCGTAATGTTTTTTTGGTTCGCAAGGATTTGTTACCATTGATGGTTTTTGATGCACGGATGCGCGCGCGTCGTATTTTTGCACGGGGTGGAAGGGGGATTGCCGGGCTGGCTGGGGCGATGCGAATTCGTGCTCAGGATTGACGACGGGGCTGCAACAACTGCAAATTCAATGCAAAGATGGGATCCGTTAGGTCCGGATGGGGCGCGCGGGTAGATCCTATTGCCGTTCTAGCACGGAGTATCTACGCGGCGCAATTCACCTTGCCGAACTTAAAATTGTTAAATCCACCGCCCGCGCAAGCATCCCACCCGCCAGCCCGCGACTTGGCTTGCGAAACCCATGCGACGGTGACGCCGATTGCGACGAGTGCAAGGCGTTGGCTCGCGCATCTCTGCGGCCGCGCTAGCCCGCGCATGCTCGCGCGCGCAGCGACCCGCTCGCGCGGCGCGACCGACGCGGCCGCGGCGGCGCTGGCCGCCGGGCACTTCCAGCGGGCGCTTCAGTGCGAGTCGGTGACATGGGCGGGCGCGGCATCGCGGCGACGCCGCAGCGGCGGGCGCGATGGCGAGAGTAGCGACGCATGTTGACGACGCTGGCAATGTCGACGGCAAGGCCGATGACGGCGCCGACGTTGATCGCGCCCGCCGATAACGATGGCGACGTCCTCGCGTCGGCGACGAAAGTTTGGGGGGGAGTTCGACGCGCGCGCGGCCGACGCGCGCGAGTGGACCGCGCGGTATTATTTGACGCGGATCGCGCCCCCCCCCCCGCCCCCGCACCCCCCCAGCGCGCGCGCGAGGGCACCCGAATGAATTCGACGCGCGGCGCGAGATGCCCGCTTTGGCAGAATGCGATGGCAACTCTAGAAAGAGAAACCGTGATGTTCGGAAGAATTCCCTCGGGCGCGCGCTTAGTCCCCCCCCGTGGAAACTGGTGTTGCAAAAACATGCGCATTCATGCATTTTCGGGGCGCTCGTTTCTGACGTCCTTGCGAATCCTGAAAGTTTTTGGAAGATCCCGGCGCGCGCGTGCGACGTCGCGCGCGCGAGCGCGCTCCGCCCCATTTGCAGCGGGGGGCCCTTGCGACAGCGCGCGCGCGCGAGGGCGCCCGAGCGATCTCGGCGCGCGCGAGCGAGGGGCCCGATTGGCAGCGTGTCACGGAAAGGTTGGAAAGCGCATGGTTCTCCTAATAATTCGCATGAGCGCGGGCGCAGGCATTTCTTGAAGAGCTTTGTTGCGAAGCCATGTTATATATGCACACATGTGGAGCGCTCGATCTTGACATCCTTGCAACTCCTTTTTTTCCTCGCGTCGCGCGCGCGTTCACTTCGCCCGGTTTTCGCGGAGGATTCTCGACGACGGCTGATTTGTCATAGACGAGGGCGCGCGCGCAAAATCTGCCGCAACGGATGCGTTTGCGAGGCGGGGGAGGGGGGGGGGGGGGCGAACTCCGGCCAGGCTGGGATGGTTTGAGTTCGTATTTAGGATGGGCGATGGGGCAGAATCGCACGTAAATTGCACGTTCCCAGGAGGTGCAGATAAGTCCGGCCTCGGGGGGGCGGTGGATCATTATTCTTTCTTAGACGGGAGAACCCACCAATGCTCGCAATGAGTTGTCAGCTCCACGGCGCGCGCAATCGCCGCGCCCGCCCGCCCGCGACTTGGTTTGCCAACCCATGCGACGGCGATTGCGATGAGTGCTTGGCGTCGGCTGGTGCATCTCTGCGGCCGCGCTAGCCCGCGCATGCTCGCGCGCGCGGCGGCCAGCTTGCGCGGCGCGACCTGCGCGGCCGCGGCGGCGCTGACCACTGAGCACATCCAGCGGGCGCTTAGTGCGAGTCGATGCTCGTTTGGTAGCACTTTCTGAAAGCGTTGAACAACTCGCGGTTCCCTTCAGGTTTTGCAAACGCGCGGGCACGAGCTCCTCTTGGAAACCCTCGCTGAGACACCGCGCGTTTTTTGGATATGTTGTCGGGGCGCTCGGTTTTGAAATCCATATGAGCAACGCCATATGCAAATGGCAACGCGATAAGGTGGCCCGTTAACCCCAGGGGGGTAAGATCCCAATCCTCTTCTTGAAAAGCAATGCAGTTTACCCTGCCGAACTCGAAAGTGTCCCACCCGTCCACCCGCGCCTCGGTTTGCAAAACCCATGCGGCAGCGATTGCGATGATTGCTCGGCGCACGCTGGCATCGCTGCGAACGCGCTAACGCTTGGAGGCTCTCGCGCGCAGCTGCCAGCTCGTCTGGCGCGACCGACGCGGCCGCGGTGGCGCTGACCGCTGAGGACTCCCCAGCGCGACGCGCAGGCCGCGCTAACGCGCCGGCACTTCGGCGCGAGCCGGTGAATCGGGCGGGCGCGGTATCAATCATGGCGACGTCGACGCTGGCAGACGCGATGATGACAGTAGCGATGCTGGCGACGACGATGACAGAGACGACGGCAGGGCCAAAGACGGCGCCGATGCTTCTCACGCCACGTGGGAAACGCTTGCAACGTCCACAGTTGGATTCTACATTCAAGAGGACAATACGCTCTACCACCCTCGCAAGCCCAAACGTCTTGTACTGGAGATTTCCAAATGACCCGACCTCATCGATCATTTTACACGCGCAATCATACCATGCCAACCAGGCCAGAATATACACGCCCCCTCATTACCTTCAACAAAATACAATGTGCGCGTATTTGTTTCTATCAAAAATATGTTCCTAAGACTTCCTTGCATCAAAAACAAGAAAGTCCAGGCGCGCGCGCACATGCCGAAACCATACCGAGCACATTCGTTGCGCAAGCGCTACACCATAAAACACCACTACATCTTCATGGATGTCTGTTCTTCAAAAGTTGCGCAAGTTTTCTGCCCGCGTACACTTGCTGAAATTATAAGGGCACCACGCGATATTAGCCGCCACGCGCGCGTGCCAAAATCCGGCGGAACATTTCAACACCTAGCCTTTTCAATAACATACGAAAGTCGTGGGGCAACACATATGCCAAATGTATTTTTAAACCGAGCATAGACATCATTTTCCCGTCGTCACCGTCCTCATATCAAAACAAGTTTCGCTACTATCCTCATTGCACTAGCCGTTGTCGGTGTCAACATGATATCGCGCCCGCCCGATATCACCGACCCGCACTGAGGTGCCCGCGCGCCCGCACACCGTTTGAGACGTGCAGTTGACAACTTTAGTTGGCAACTGAGTTACACAACTTGCACCACATACCGTGCGCCACATAGCTTCCACACCTAAAGAGCAAGAGATAAATTCGAAAACAAAAACCCACATAAACATAAACTTTTGGAGCTCCGCGCGAATTTCTTGGATTCGCGCTGGACCCCCTCCCTGGCGCGCAGAGCGCGCCAGGGTCGGCGCCGGAGGCGCCGCCGGGGGGCCCAGGCGCGGATCCAAGAAATCCGCGCGGAGCGCCAGAACAGACTATGTTTATGTGTTCGTTTTTATTCTTCGATCAATACGTGGGGTCCACGTTGGCAAAAATAGTGCGATCTACCAGGTGCAGTCTACGCGGTGCAAGCTGTAGTGCAAGCTGTGGTGCACCCACGAGGCGCCTCGTGCGCCCACCAGTCAAAAACCCAGAAACTCAAGTCAAGGCACGGGGCGCCCACCAAGCGAAAACCCAGCAAATCCCGAACGGGATGCCAACTCATAAAAAGCGCTCACGGGGGCCCACCGAGCGAAAGCCCGGAAAGCCAGCCAGCGAAAGGGCGGGCACGAAGCGCCTACGGACGCCCACGACGCGCCGACGGGGCCCACCGAGCGAGAGCCCGGAATACCCAGCCAGCGCAAGGAGCGCCCACGCAGCGAGACAGCCAACCGAGCAATCAGACCAACGGATGCGGAGAGCGTATCCGGCGCCCTCTGATAAGAAAGAAATTTGGGATCCCCTCTTGGGTCTTGAGTCACCTCGCCCTCGTTCTTCGCTTCCTCATCTTCCTGGTTTTCTTCCTCCTCTTCCTCCTCCTCCTCCTCTTCCTCGTCGTCCTCCGCAGACTCTTCCTCGTCCTCACCTTCGGCGGCGGCATCCTTTGTCCGGGCCTCCGAGTGGCGCTTGGTGACAGCGCCATCCTTTTCGCCCTGCTTCTTCATCTCGCCCTCCTCCTCCTCCTCTTCATCCTCATCCTAACAGACCCCCGACGTCATAATCATTTCACAACGTGTACCCCTGGAGGTCTCGATCAATTCCCAGGGACAAGTCTTTCATCCTGAATCGTTCTTTGACGGTCCTGGGGCCCGCTGAGGCCCCCCAATGGCCCAAAATGGCAAAAAGCCTTCCGTCGTGATCTTGTTCACGACGCGAGGGGGTCTGGGTCCTCGTCGTCCTCTGCCTCATCCTCCGCGCCGTCGGCCTGCTCTTGCCCTTCTTCCCGCGCGCCGCCGCCGCGGGCTGGGGCCTTCCCGCCCGCCCACACGCTGGCAGGCGCCTCCGCCTCTGCGGCCGCCGCCTCGGCGCCAGGGAGCACGGAGATCGTGGCGATTTCCACGTCCGGCGAGGACAGCAGCCGGTCGCCCGTGATGTCGACGTCTGGCGTGAACAGGAGCCGCTCTCCGCCTGTGATCTCCACGTGGGACGACGGCTGCCGCTCCTGCCCCTGCGGGGGGGGGATCAGCTCGGGCGAGGGTGCAACCAGAAATCTCTGAGACCTGGCGGTTCCAGAGGATGTATCGGGCACCGCGGCAGTCCCAGAGCCTCTCGGGCGGGTGGTCCGGGGGGGGACTGAAGTGGGGGGTGAAGAAAGGAGCCCTCAAGGAGCCCCTCTGGGGCCACTTTTGGGCTCCTGCTGGCTCCAAAAAGGGGGCGCCTTTTGGACTGAATGGGGGCGGGGATTGGGGCCTTTTCGGATTAAATGGGGGGTGGGGATCTGGGCCCTAAAGGAGCCCTCTAAGACCCCTTTTGGAGCCAGCAAGAGCCCCAAAGCGGCCCTCGAGGGCCCCTTTAGGGCCCATTATCCCCACCTCTTATCAAATCCAAAAGGGGCCCTGGGGGCCCACTATCCCCACCCCACATTTGGCTCAAAAAGGGCCCTGGAGGGCTCCTGTGGGGCACATTGTCCCCGCCCCCCATTTGGGCCACCCCCCCGCCCGAAGCTCTCTGAGAGCGCTCCGAGAAGCTCTGGAGAGGACTTTCCTCGCCCAGGCTCCGCCCTGTAAGAGGGGCGGACTGGCTCCAGGAACGGCAGTCCTGGCGCCGCAGTCTGTTCACGACGGGCGATCCCCGAGGGCCTCCTCCTCTTCCTTCTCCTTCTCCTCCTCCTCCTCCTCCTCCTCCTCCTCCTCCTCCTCCTCCTCCTCCCCCTCCTCCTCCTCCTCCTCCTCCTCCTCCTCCTCCCCCTCCTCCTCCTCCTCCCCCTCCTCCTCCGACTGGGCGCAGTGATCGACCTGGCTCGAAACATGCGGCAGACAGGTGGGGTCCAGGGCTCCAGTCCAGGGCTCCAGTCGAGAAAGATGCAGCATCGATGTCGCATTTTTTCGAGTCGTCGGATCTTAAGGAACACCGACGGAACCGGCGATGCATCGACAAAACATCGGGCGGCGGGCCCCCGATAATTCGCGAAACCGAGCGCTCCAGGGCGGGGTGGGCTATTTGGCCCGTGTCGGCGATGAATGGGCCAGGGATGGCCAGGGTTCGAGCTAAACAGTGTTTTTCGTTCTCGTTTTGTTTTCGTTTCCTGTGTTCTGTCTTCGTGCTGCCTGTGCTGCGACACGAGATCAAAACGAAAACAGCCCACGAAATCGCCAAAACACCGTTCAGCTCGAGACCTGGAATGGGCGACGAGTCTCCCCCCCTTGAGCCTCTCCTCCCCCCCCAACGTTGCCCCTTCGCCCTTGGGCCAGAACTTGCGCCTCTGGCGGCCGTTCGGGACAATCTGGGTACCGTTCGGGACGGTCCCGGCGAGGAGCAGCTGCTGCAGCGCATCCCGAGGCTTTCAAGCTGCCGAGAACCGACGAGAACCGCCGAAAACCTCGAACTTCGAGCGCCACATTGCCCCTGAGCCTCACCCCTAAGCTAGAGGCCTCCCAGATGGGGTCCGAGTAGATGGGGTCGGAGGATCGCGCCGCATCGCCAATGCATCGTCGATGCATCGGCGACGTCGGCGATGCGGCGCGACATCGGCGTGGAGAAACTCGGGCTCCGCATCGAGCCGCATCACCGATGCACCGGCGCTTCGGCGCCATCCTTCGACCCCACTTGCTCGGACCCCTCCCCCCATACACCGCCACCACGCCTGGGCCAGGGCCATCCTGGGCCCCAACCCATGATGGCGTATAGACCTTCTGGCCTCGGCCAGGAGGGCGTACCTGCAATGCCAGGGCCCAGGATGGCCCTGGCCAGGCATCGAGGCAACGTGCAGATGTCTTCTGCGCGCTCCGAGAAGGCAGGGCGCCTGATCGACCCCAGCACCAGCGGGCTCGGCCTCGAAGGGCTCCTCGGCGGGCCCCCCCTCGGCCCGCAGTGCGCCCTGCTCTCGCGGGGCCGCGCCTCGGCGCCGCCGTCCGCGCTCGCGCCCGGGCCGCTCCTCGGCGCCCGCGCCGCGGGGCCGCTTGCGCCGCCGAGTGGCGCGCTCCGGCGAGGGCTGCGCCGGCACGGCCTCCGGCGTCGCGGCCGACGCCCGCGGCTCCGCCTCGGCGCCCGCCTCCTCCAGCTCGGCGGCCGCCTCGACATCGGGGCTGAGCGGCTCGGGCCGCGGTGGCGCGCGGGGCGCGGCCTTGCCGCGGGTGCCGGTGCCCGCCATGGCGGCGGCCTCCCCGCCGCCGCCGTCCTTCGGGGGCGGGGGCCGCAGCTCGCCCAGGCCCTCGGGCAGCGGCTGCCGCCTGCGGTGCCCCGTCGGGCCCGGCGGGTCCTCGTCGGGCTCGGCCGCGCTCCCGCCCCGGCGCCGGCGCCGGCCGGCGCCGTGGGGCGCCCGGTCGCGCCGCGGCCTGTCTGGGCCGCCGGCGTGGCTCGGCGCGCTCTTGCGCCGCCGGGGGGCCCGGGCCCGGCGCCTCTCGGCCTGCTCGGCCTCCAGGCCCTCCTCGCCGGGCACGTCCTCGGGCTCTGCAATGGAGACCCTCCTGGCGGGGGCCGCCTTCGACGACGCCGCGATTGCCGGGCTGAGCGGCCGCTCGGGCTCCTCCTCCTCCTCTTCCTCCTCCTCCTCCGCGTCCTTGAGTTTCTGGGCCGCCTCGAGGTTGGCCCGCAGTTGCGCGTCGGACTCCTTCTCGGCGGCTGCCAAAGCTGCGAGGGTCTGGTCGGTGTCGTTGGCGGCTATGTCTGAGACTGCATCCTCTACGTCCTCGGTCGGGGCAACGCTCGGCTCCCCAGCGAAGTCTGCACTGGGCTCCTCGATGGGCTCGTCGAGCCTGCTCTTCGCGCCCGCCGAGCGAGGATCCTGCTCGTCGCCGCTGGCGCTTGGCCCCTCGGCGGCGCGATCCCCTACGCCAGGTTGGAGGCGCAACTGAGGCGGCGGCGCAACCCGCGCGGGGGCGCCCTTCGGCCGCGCGCCGTCGTGCGAAGGTGGCGGTGTGGCATCCCCGTCGCCGCTCCGGGTGCGCCGCCGCTCGCGCCGAGGCCGATCTGGCGGCAGTGGCGGCGGTGGTGGTCTGCCACTGCGGGGCGGCGATGGGGCGGCGGGCGCCAGGCGGACGCTGCGGGGAGGCGAGGGGGCAAAGGGGTCGTCTCTCTTTCTCGCGCCCGCGGCCTTGTGACGAGGGGGAGCGCCGCGCGCCTTGGTGGAGGTAGCCTCGGCCGGCGCATCGCGCGGCACGGACCTCACCGCCCGGCGGCTGATCAGCCCCGCCGGCGGGGGCGGAGGCGCAGGCGGGACGCGCGGCCCTGGCGACTTGTGGCTGCGGCTCCGCAGCCCTGGGCTGCGGCTGCGCACCTGGGGCCTGGGGCTCCTCTGGCGGGGCCCGCGCTCTGCGGCAGGGCCTGGCGGAGGGCTGCTGCCCAGGCCCTCGCGGGGGCCCTTCCTCGGCGATGGCGGCGCATGCCTGCCCGTGGCGCGCCAATCGCCGGCCGAGCCGCCGCGCGCCACGTGCGCGTCCGTCCCCCCGCCGCCCCCGCCATGGCGGTCCGCTCCTCGGCGGTCGCCACCGCGACGCTCGGCGTCTCGTCTGTCCTCGTCTGGGCGGTCGCCGTCGCGGCGGACAGCGCCACCGCGGACGCCGTCGCGTCTGTCCTCGTCGGGGCGACCAGCGTCGCGGCGGTCGCCCTCGCGGCGACTGGCGTTGCGGCGGTCGCCGTCGCGACGATCCCCGTCGCGGCGGTCGCCCTCGCGGCGACCGGCGTCGCGGCGGTCGCCGTCGCGGCGGTCGCCGTCGCGGCGGTCGCCGTCGCGGCGGTCGCCGTCGCGGCGGTCGCCGTCGCGGCGGTCCCCGTCGCGTGGGTCGCCGTCGCGGCGATCCTCGTCGCGTGCTTCCCTGTCGCGGCCGTCCTCACGGTCGCCATGCGGCTCCCTGCCAGCGCGCCCTGGGGTGCCACCGTGGCTCATCTGGCTCCCTGCAAGCGTGCTGCTGGCGGCGCTGCGAGCCGCTGCGCGCAGCATGTCCACCGCGGCAACGGCAGGACGGGGAGCCAGGCGGAGACCAGCGGGTCGCTGCGCATCCTTGGCGCCAGGCGAAGGGCCCCTGTCGTCGTCCCGCCTGCGAGCGCCGCTCGGGGGGTCGGGGCTCTGCGGGCGCGCTGTGCCCCCCGCCGGCGCCAGGCGAATGCCGCCAGTTGACGACGCGCCGCGGGAGCGGCTGCGGCGTCTGCCCGCGCGCTCTCCGTCCCCGTCGCGCCCCCTCCCGGAGTGGCGCTCGGGGGACCTCATGCTTACAAGAGCCCTTGAGCCAAGGGCTGCGGACCATACTTGCTCGACGCGGAGATCTCTACATGTACACACCTGCTCCGGCCCTTTCCGCTTGGAGCGTCTGCGCGTGAGCGAGTCTGAGGGTGAGTCAGACTCAGCGTGAGCGAGTCCAAGTGTGAGCACTGTTTCTAGCTGCTCTCCCCTGCTCTCTGCTGCTTTCTGCTGCTCTCCGCCGCTCTTTGCTGCTCGCTGCTGGTCTCCGTCCAGTGTCCCTTCTCTTCCTCCTCCTCCTCCTCATCATCCTCCTCCTCTTAGCTCGCGGTAACCGTTTGGTTGTGACGAGAGATGAGGCTGACCCCCAAACAAATGCAATCATACCTAACAAGTTTCGACAATATGGGCGCGGACGGGCCTGCGGAACATCCCTGGTCGAATTCCCTTGGGAGGCCCTCGAGCCATGCCTGATTCATCGCGATGATCATGGGGTTTTGGAAAACAAGCACTTCGACCCCCCCCTCCCTCAAACAAAGATTAGCGTGGCGAAAAGCCCAGCCCAATGCAGTTGCGAGCAGCGCAGGATATGACCCTCTCATCATCGGCAACGCACGCGAAATCGGATAAGTTCCTTGTGGGGCCGCGAGACGCTTGAGGGATGTGCCGAAATTAGCGGTGGGAACGCATGCGATATCCTGCCACTGAGGCCTTTGGAGCTCCCTCTGGGGCCACAAAACTTGTAAGGGGCGTGGCGAAATGTGCGGGTGGGGGCCGCATGCAATACCCTGCTGCTGAAGCTTTAGGTGGAGCTCGGTACGAGGTCAGGAAGCGTGTGAGAAGTGTGCTGGGACGGGCTGGGGGGCCGCGTGTGGCCCGCCCCCAGTGTGCCGACATGGCTGGGGCACCACATGTGCCGCCCCCCCCCCCCAGTGGTGGACTGGGGGACCGCATGTACATGCCCCCACCCCCTGGTGGCTTCGGTCGAGCTCCCTGTGGGGCCACGAACCGTGTGAGGGGTGTGCCGAAATTGGCGCCCCCCCCCCCGAGGGAGTCTGGTTGAGCTCCCTTTGGGGTCAAGAAGCGAGTGAGCCGTGGACCGACATGGACGTGCGGATGACAGAAGCAGGGATGGGAGGAGCGAGGGAGAGGGCAGCGAGAGGAGGTGAGGACGCGTGTCGCTGTCTCTTCAAGACAAGGACCAACACCTCAAGATGGTTGAAACCAATTCTACTTCATAGCCCTGGCGATCTGCGCGCGAACGTGCCCGTTAAGCACCCATGGTCGACATCCCCTCGGGAGGCTCAAACGCCATGTCGGCCAACTCGCGATGAGCATGAGCATTCGTAGGGCTGTGAACGAGCGAGTCAGAATATGAGAAAACCCGAGAGTGAATGTCTGAACACGAGCGAGCCTGAGCATTAGTGAGTCTGGGTGTGAGCGAGTCTGGGTATGAGTGGTCTGAGCGTGAGTGAGTCTGTGTGAGCGGGCCTCGGTGACCGAGTCTGTGTGAGTGAGGCTGCGTGTGAGCGCGTCTGAGTGTGAGTGAGCTCGAATTTGAGCAACCCTGAGTATGAGTGAGCCTGAGCATGGGTGAGCCTGCTTGAGTGAGTATTGAATATGAGCGGGTCTGAGTGCGAGCTGGAAAGGAGCAGGCGGGAGTAAGCGTGAGGCGTGGCGCACCTCTGATAGCAACAACGCCATACGAAGGATATGCGAGAAAAAATACAGCCGTTCTATCTCGGGAAACATCTGAACATGCAACCCAGGCAAATCTCGCAATCCCCTCACGGCTGCCAATACCGTGCCCAGATGCCCCGAAACGGCCGAGCATTGTTCCAAATCACGTGCAAGCACCTTCCACACGTTCTCAAGAAGCCTCGCGTCACATGTGTGAGCTTGCCTATCGCTCTCTATGGCCTGACACTTCACGCGCCCCTGTGTCTCTCCAACTCCAACGTGCCCCATCGACGGCCGTACGCAAGAAACCAACACGCATTATACAACGCGCAAGTCGGAGGGTTCAAACGAGCTCCAGACGCCCTGGTAAGCTCCCAGCCGGCAAGGGCTTCATTTGATAGACCAATGGTCGAGAAAGTTTGCGGGGTGATGGCAGTCCAAGAGGTATTGGGAACACGTGCGCTGCAAAGCATGATCATGTGCGATGGTTCGATGGTCACCATCTTGCAATGCACGCTGCAGAACACTGCCGATATGAGATTCGCAGGCTTGACGACGGCTAGCCGATATGTATTAACCGATATATGCATATGTGTGCATATCTATATATACAAATGTGTAAATGTGTATACATACATGCATACGTACATACATACATACATACTCATATATATAGAGAGATATAGATGTACTGTACAAATGACCTGCCGCGCCTTCCGCACGCACCATGCCCCCCCCCACGTGCGCCTTTCATATACGCATGCATTAATGATTCCTACGGCTTTCGCACTCAACTGTGAGGCTTCTTTGTTGCAGCGCTTTTCGGCCCAACTTCGGCGCGATGTTCGCTCCTTGCAGTGCTCAACAGCCTCCGTCCCCAACAAAACACCTGAAACTCAACAAGCTCTCTCCCCATGCTGAACTTGAACATATGCTTGTACGATACCCCTTCCGCCTACAATACAACGCGCAGTACTAACCAGCCTTCGTCTCAAGCACAACACTCAATATCACAATACTGAGCAGGCTCCCCCCCAAAGCTGAACTTGAACATTGTCTTCCACTCGGCACTTTCCGCCTACAACACAGCACACAATACTCAACAGCCTCCGTCTCCGACACAACCCCCAATACTCCACAGGCTCCTTCCCCAAGCTACACTTGAATCTGACCTTCCACTCGACCCCCGCCGTCTAAAACACAACGCCCCGCGCTCAACAGCCTCCGTCTCCAACATAACTCCCAAAACTCAACAGACTGCCTCCCCAAACTGAGTTTGAAAATAACCTTCTACTCTACCCCCTCCGTCTACAATGCAACACCCAGTGCTCAACAGCCTCAGTCTCCAACCAACAGAACACCCAAAATTCAACAAACTCCCTCCCGAAACTGAACTTGGACATCACTTTCTACTCGACCGTTTCCGTCTACAACACAACACCCAGGGCTGACCAACCTTCGTCTCCAACACAAAACCCAGTACTGAACAGGCTCCCTCTCCGAACTGGACTTGAAATTATGTTTCACTCCAGTCTATACAACACAACACCCAGTACTCAACAGCCTCAGTCTCCAACGCAGCACCCAATACTCAACACGCTCGCTCCCCAAACTGAACTTGAACATGCATTTTTTCTCAACCCCGTCAGTCCACATCGCAACACCCAGTACTCAACAGCCTCCGTCTCCAATACAGCACCCGAAACCAAACAGGATCCCTCCCCAAACTGAGCTTGAAAATAAACTGCTACTCTACCTCACCCGTCTACAACACAACACCCGGCACTCAACAGCCTCAGTCCCCAACACAGCACCCAATACTCAACAGGCTCGCTCCCCAAACTGAACTTGAACACGAACTTCTTCTCAACCCCGTCGGTCTGCAACGCAACATCCAATTCTCAACAGCCTCCGTCTCAAATACAACGCCCCGAACCAAACTGGCTCCCTCCCCAAGCTGACAACACCCGGTACTCAACAGCCTTCGTCTCCAACAGCACAATCAAAACGCAACAGGCTCCTTCCCCAAGGTGAGCTTGAAAATCACCTTCTACTCGACCCCCCTCCCCCGTCTACAACACAGCACCTAATACTCAACAGCCTCCCTCCCTCCCCACGCTGAGCATGACAATACCCTTCTACTCATCCTCTCCGTCTACAACACAACACCCAATATACAGCCGGGGAAACTTATAACAAAATCAACGCGACGATCATCGTGAACGATCTGCAGACTGCAACGCCCACAGAGGATCATTCAGTGATCTGCGCCTTTCAATGTTGGCAGCGTGCAGGCGTGCACCATGGGTCATTGATATGCCACACTTTGGCTTGCGCGCCCAGTGGCAAAAATGGGAGGCGGACGCCACTTGATGCCCGGGGGATCTTCCAAGTTGATATTTCACAGGGCCGGTGGCGTGGGCGGTTCCACGTTCTGTCTTGCGGTTTCGTTCCCACCAGTCGGATGGCTAACATGCAACGCGCAATGCAAACGAGACGTTTTTCCGTAACATTGATAGGCGGATGTCACTTGATGCGACGGGCCCCGCCTGATCTGATTCAACATGTTTTCGGCTTCTATTTCTGTGCCACTGTTCCTATATATTTTTCACGGGGATGTACTCAACACCCTCGTCTCCAACACGCGGTCCAACCCACTCCGAAGCCTCCGCCTCCACGGCCCGCGCACGCACCTGAACCGCCCTTTTCCTCTTGCCACATTCCGAGAAGGAATAGGTTGGATGGTGCGTGCGAAAGCCGATATATATATATATATATATATATATACATACGTACGTACATACATACATACATACATACATACATACATACATACATACATACCTGTATATATAAACACCTATAACATCTCTGTACATAACTATATGTATACACATATACAATTACACACGTAAATATTTATTCACACAAGAGTTTGAAGGTTCGCTACCGCTTCGCCTTTAATCTTGCTCCTCAAACGGCTAGGGAAGCCCAACTCTTCAAGAAGGCGCGCTGCTTCCACGGCGTAATTCTCCCGCGCCCCGTTCCATCGTGCGTTCCTGTCCCCCCTCCTCCGCGTCATTTCGCTCAAAGTCTCCCTCCGGTCCTGCGCCTTCCCTCCTTGCCCAGCCTCCGTAGGCCTCGTTGGGCGAGGTGGGAGGGGCACGAAACCACGTAAACAATATGGTATCAGAAAACCTTGCGCGCCCTGGCAGGGCTTCCGTGGAAGGACGGGGAAGGCTCGAAACCTTGTAACTTGGGCGGTGTCCAAATACCTTGCCTTACCTGGCGGGGTCTCCCTGGAGTTTGGAGGCCTCTTCGGGGCCGTTTTCGGGCCTCATGGGGGCCTCCGTGGGGGGCTCTTGGGGGCCTCCTTTGTCCCTCTTAGAAGCTTTTGGAGGCCTCTCGGGGGCCTCTTGGAGCCTCCTGAGGGCCTCTTGGGGCGAAGGTCCCGAAAAATCTGCCGAGGTATCCCTTCTGAGGCCCTCTTGGAGCCGTCTTGGGGGCCTCTTCGGCCGTCTTGGAGACCTCTTGGGCCGTCCTTGGGTCGTCGTGGGATCCTCTGGGACCGTCTTGGGGCCGGCTTGGGAGCCTGTGGGGCCGTCTTGGGGCGATCTTGGGGGCCTCTTGGGCCGTCTTGGGGCGATCTTGCGAGCCTCTTCTTAGAGCTTCGGGAATCGAGAAGGAAAGAATCCCAGAATCGTTGGAAAACCCTAGAGAAAGAAATGAATGTAGCCCCTTGGGGGCCTTTTGGAGGCCCTCTTGGAGGCCTGTTGAGCCTCTTGGAAGCCTCGTGGACCGTCTTGGAGCCATCTCAGAGCGTCTGAATGATCTTTCGGTCCGTCGTGGAGCCAACTGAAGCCATCTTGGAGCGCTCTGGGGCCCTCTTGGAGCCGCCCGGAAATCCCAGGGGATTCTCTGCATGGGCGTCCAGGGGGTCCCGTGGCCACAGATCCAGAGGGTCCAAGGCGGTTGAAGCGTGCTCTCCCCCCCACCCAGATTTGGTGTGGGGCGTCCGGGTGTAATGTTACAGGATAAAGGAATATATGTATACGCATGAGCGTATATATATATATATATATATGTATATATATGTGTGTATGTATTAACATATATGTGTGTGCATACACGCATACATACATACATACATACATACATACATACATACATGCATGCATGCATACATGCATGCATACAAGCATAAAAGCATACAAGCATACAAACATGCAAACATACAAACATACATACATACATACATACATGCATGCATGCATGCATGAGAAATTCTTTTGCCAGAATGGCTGCGGACAGGCACGAATATCCTCCTGTCAAACGTGCTTATCTCGACAGCCCTCCTCGAGCACGCCTGTCTCGAGGCGCGCTCGACCATCTGTGCCTGCCGCGGCCGGGCCTGTCTGGCCGACCCAAAAGGTAGTGGAACGCGGGGTCCACGGCCCGCCGGCGTGGCGGCGCGCCCGCCCCAGACTTCGCTCAGCACCTGCCTCGGGCGCTCGATGATGAGCGCCCCCACGTCTCGCAGCGCCTGGTCCCGGCCGTAGCCGCTCAAACCACCGATCTCACCAAGCACCGGAACCTGCGCAGCCAGCGCCAGAGGGTGGCGCCCGGCCTCGAAAGCGAACCCGCAGGTCGTCAGGTGCTTGAGGACATCCGCGCGGGAGAGCTCATTGGTGCCAAGGTCCGCTGGGTTGGTCTCGCCCGGCGTCTTGCAGATCTTGATCTCCTTCCTCGCGCGCTTCTCCTGGACCCACAGGAGAGGAGTGTGTAGATGCCTGATCCTTCCAATCCCGCGCCTGCCGAAGATGCCCTTCGCGGCGCTGCTGTCCGTGTGCATGACCGGGAACAGCTCCATGCCTAGGTCAGCTCCAAGGGAGCGAACGCCCAGGGCAACTGAAGCCCCCTTCACTCCAGCAGTGAACTCCGCCTCGCCGCTAGACAGCGCGGTCGTGCCCTGTGTGCTCACAGTGCTCTTGAGGAGGTGCACACCATGAAACACGAAGACGGAGCTGACGCTCTTCCTGTCCTTCACGTCGCCAGCCCAGTCGGAGCCGCAGTAGACGTCAATGTGCTTGCCCTCGTGGCGCTGCTCGACGAAGCTCTGAACACACCGAGGTTCACCCTTGAGGAACCTCGCAACTCTTTTCAGACGAGCCAGCCCACCAGAAGTAGGTACCGCCATGTGTTTACAGCACTTGTTGGCAACGTACTGCAAATGTGGGTGCATCTTGGGCCAGGAACCCAAGCCGCATACAGAGGGATCTGTACGCTTTGGCCTCAATCGCGCCCTGCAGAGGAGCGTCGTCGTAGTAGCTGGCCCCCTTCTCCGTAGGAGTCGCCACAGCCTTGGATTCACGTCCGCTCAAGCCGAGCTCGTGAACCAAGATTTCCGCGTGTCTAGGGTCTGGTTCCATCGTGATGCGGCTCTTCACTCCAATGCCACCGTCGACGTAGGAGATGAGCCGATTGAGGATCGTCGCGTGCTTGTCGCCCGAGGGGTCAGGCCCAAGAAGAGCCTTCCTCTGCACCAGCATGTGCTTCCGCAACTCTGCCTCCATCGCGTCAAGCTGGTGCTCCTCGCCCTCGAAGATGAAGTCGTCACCGTGAACAACTCCTGACGACGACCCGTCTGAGTTGGAGAACGCGCACGGGCAGGAGACTCCTGCCTTGTAGCCGGCCAGGCCCAACTTGTCTTGGTGGTACTCTTCCCAGCCAGCCGCCGCGTCTCTCATGCCGTACATCATGTGGAGCAGGAGCCCAATGCCTCCGCCATCCTCAGGAGGGATGCGAATGAACAGCCTGCGCCTCGCCGCTGGGTGGAAGTGCGCCCTCGAGATGTCCAGGATGAGTACCTTCTTGACCTTAACGCCGCCAGTGGGCCTCCTAGCATTGGTCATAGCCTTGCTCAACACCATCTTGACGCCTTCCCACGGAGGCGTACCAGCAAACGTGTCCTCGAGCCAGGGATTCTTCCACTTGAACTCCTTCGCGCGGAGCCTCGACCGAACATTCATGTTGTCGAGGTCGCCCTTGTTCACGTCGACCCACCTGGTGTCTATGATCTCGTGCCCCTCCGCCTCGCTGGCCTCCACGTGCTTGTAGACGGGGAAGCTGCGGAGGAACTCTATCTCCTTCTTGCGTGCTGGCCCCACCTGCTCAGGAGGAAGCCGCGCGCCCGTGATGTCATCGAAGATGTTCTCGTACTCCGGGAGGTGCAGCATCTCGCGGGTCTCGGCGCCCACGTTGTAGCCCACGTCCATGCTGCCCACGGAGACGCCCATGCCGTTCAGCATCTTGTCGTGCTCCACCTGCTCCTTGAATCCGCGTGGGATGGCCGCCGCGAGAGCTGGAGGGTAGTTGGCCTTGTGCTTGGCTCTGCCGTCGACCAGGTGCACGTGATCGCGGTGCCCTCCGCGTCGGTTCCTGCGCTGAAACTTGGAGAGCTCCTTCGCGATGCACAGGGAGTTGGTGATCCAGCCTGTGCGGCCCTGGGCTGTCATGCTCTTCATGGTCCCGTCGGCCTGCTTGACAGGGACGGTCTGCCCTGCCTCGCACTGGTCGTTGACGATGTGGAAGACGCCGTTCTTGCAGAGGAGGTCCTGAATGCCCTTCACGTGCCAGGACCTCGCCGAGTGCGGCGCCTCGCGCAGGAAGTAGCGCCCGTTGTCCAGCTGCTCGTAGTACATCCTTACACAGGTGTTCATGTGGTCGATGGCCTCGGCCATGAGGCCGTCGAGTGTGTCCTGCTTAACCTGTCCGAAAGTCAAGAGCGTGGTCCACGCTGTGCAGCGTGGAGAGCCGATGAGGAGTAGAGGTCGACCACTGGCTTGGAGTCGTGCCGCCTCGTTCTTGTGCGTGGGAACGTTCAGGTCCCCATCCAGTGCTGAGGTCGAGAGCGAACCCTGGGGTGAGTCCGAACTCGCGGGCACGCTCCAAGAACCTGCCGCGCCCGAAAACCTCGGAGACCGTCGCATCGTCAGACTCGACCTGGCTCAGCTCGATCGGGTTGCCGCCGAGCTTGATCAGGTCAGCGTTGATGGCCTTCGCGATGGAGCTGAGGTCGTCCTCCGCCATGGCGCCACCTCCACCGTCGTCGCCGACCATGGCCGCGCCCTCGTCCACCACGTCCATCTGTAGACCGTCGCCCCTGCCCGCGCCTTCCGGCACTGGAGGAGCTGCCCCTTCCACAACCATGGGTGCTGGGGCCGCCGGCGCCGCCGCCGAAGAAGAAGAAGATGATGCCGCGCCAGGAGACGCTGCCGGCGTGCCCGGCGATGCCCCTGGCGCCGGCGTGGGGGGTGCTGCCTCGCCGTCTGGTCCGATCCTGCGCTTCTTTGCAGCCTCCAAGCGCACAGCCAGCGGTCCTTGGCGATCGGTCATCGCCTGCTCCACTCGGGCCCTGCAAGCCTCAGAGTGCGCCACTGCGGTCCTGCCCTCCCGGGCAGCCCTGCAGCCCCTGCAGTTGTCGGTGTACCCGAAGCCGCCCTCCGCCACCGGCCTGAGCTCGACCTCCCGGCGGATGTAGACGCGCCTCGGCCCTGCCAGCGATCCCCCAGCCAGCGGGGGCGGTAGCTCCTCGAGGGATCTGCTGGAACCACCGGGGCGGCAGCCCTGAAGGGCTCGATGCCCTCTGCGTCGTCGTCGCCTGCCTTCCGGGGCCCCAGCCAAGGGGGCCCCCTGCAAGCCTCCGCGAAGCTCTTGTCGCCCCGCTGCTCCTCCGGAAGCCTCTGGATGGTGTTCGCCTTGAAGTGGCCTTCCTTCGTGAGGGCGATCACCTCGTCCGTGCGGTCGACGAGGCCCACGTGCATGCCTGTGTGGAAACGCTCGTCCAGCTTCCGCCGATGCTTGCCATCGGCGACCGTCAGGAACATCACCAGCTCCCCAAACTCTGGAAGCCGCCTGCGGTAGGGTCGCCCCTTCCGCCTCTCGAAAGCAGTCCTGCCGTCGTCACCGGATCGCTGGAACCGATTCAGCAGCTGCGACGAGTACCGAATGGCCCAAACCACCAGAGGATGAGCAGCGTGGAACTTCGTGCCATGAAGCTCCACAGCCTTGTGAATGAGGACGCGCGTGAGGCTCTGCACCTCCCAGATCGCGCGCTCGACGTAGCCGTTCTTCTGCGAGTCCACCACAGGGCTCTCCTCTGGGGTGACGTTGATCTCCACACCAGTCCGGCGGACCTCGGAGACCGCACTCTTCTTGACCGCCACCAGAGCCGGCTCGCCGTCGGACTTGAAGATGAACCTGCCGTGGCCAGCGTTGACGATGTCCTGGGCCACGATCTTGGTAGAGTACTCGTGCTGGACACCCTTGCTCTGCACCGCGTGGGCGTCCAGCCAGCGCGTGCCCGTCGGAGGCGGGCCGTCCTTGACAACGAGGAAAGGAATGGTCGAGCTCTCAATCTTCTCGACCTCGCTCTTCTCGCCCAGGAAACCGTAGTCGGCGTGCAGCGTGGGGATCTGGCCCGCGGCCTCGGAGGCTCGATGCTGATCGGCCTTGCCGCGCCCAGCCGCACAGCGTCTGCCGCAAAGCTCGGTGGGGTAGGTGACACGTGTTGTGCTCGGCCACCTCGTCTGGAGTAGGCATCATGGGACTCGCCAGGACTCGCAACTTCGGCCGTCCTACGTCCGCATCGCCATGCATCTGGGCGTCAGCATCGCCCGAATGGCGTGGAGGTGCAGGCGCTGGTGCAGCCAGAAGTGGGGGTCCAGCCTGGGCCGGTGCCGCCGAAGAAGATGCTGCCGCGCCTCCTCCCGTGCCTGCTGCTTCAGCAGGCGGAGAATCTCGTAGGTCCTGCAGGGGGGCCAAGGTCACGGGCCCCCACCGCAGCTGCTTCTTGCACCCGTCGGGTCTTACGGTCAAGCCTGCCCGCTGCCCCCCGACCAAGGGGGCGCGGACGCCTCGATCTCGAACACGTTGTTGACGCGCTCGATGCCCACCCTCCTGCCAGTCTGCGGGTTGATCGCGTAGGCGCCCTTCCCGCTGTCCGCGTAGAAGTGCACGTCCAAGTCCATGTCGTTCATCTCCGCAACGCTCAGCAGCGGCTTGCGGACGTCACAGACGTGCACCTTCATGCTCAGACTCTGGCCGTCGCAGCTGACAATGTCGTACGTTCTCTCGCCGAGATCCGTGATGCCCCTGCTGCCCTTGCCAGCTGGTGCGTACTCGAGGCCTGACCTCGACTCCGGCGTGGACTTGATCGGGTAGTCACTGCATAAGTCCTTGGGCCAGACCGTCGCACCAGCCCCCGAGTCCACGCCGATCCTCACGAGCCTGTCGCCAAAGCTCCCGATCTCGCCGCGCTCGACCGAGCAGAGCACCAGCGAGCCGAGCTGCTGAGTGGACGCGAGAGACGTGGTAACAGAGCCCTGTCGTCCTTGGGAGTGCTGTTGAGGAGGTAAAGGCCACTGCTGCTGATACTGCGTCACTGCGTACGGGAGCTGTTGCTGCTGGTGCTGATGCTGCTGCTGCTGCTGCTGCTGCTGGTGCTGCTGGTCGCTCAGCTGGCCGATCTGCTGGCGCTGGCCCTCCTGGCCGCGAGCCGCCTGCAGCTTCCGGCACTGCGACCGTTTGTGGCCCCAGATCCCGCAGTAGCCGCACTCGCCGTTGAAGTGGGAGTCTCCCTTGCCAGCACCAGCTCCGCCTTTGCCACCGCCGCCGTGACCACGCCCTCCTCCGAACTTGCCGCCTCTGTTGTTCTTGCCTCCGTCCTTGCCTTTGCCCTTGCCTTTGTTGCCGCCGTCCTTGCCCTTGCCGCGGCCCTTGCCGCCAGGGTTGCCCTGGCACCAGCAGTCTCGACGGGTGTGGCCGGTCTTGCCGCAGACGTCACAGCGCACTCGAGCATCGACCGCGCTGACGTCCATGGGCGACGGGCCAGTGACAAGGTACTTCTTCGTCCTGTAGATACCGATGATATCGTTATTGATATTGTCGTACGTGTCGAGCCGGTCCGAGTTCATCACCACGTGCCTCGCCAGGTCATCCTGGCGTATGCTCTTGATCACGATCCCCGTGCGGAGGTCGTCGTCTACAGTCTTGCCTGTCGCGTTCTCGTACTGCTGGACTACCTTCTCGAACCGGCCGAGCTCGTGCAGGGTATCATCTGACTCGAAGCCGAAGCCCAGCACCTGCTGGAAGAGCCCCGTGGTCCTCGTCACGGCCTTGCCCTCATGCTCGTCCGTGAGCGACCGCCAGAGCCCTTGGCCTCGCCCGACGAGCGTGACCTTGTCCGATGCTTTGCCCTCGAGCAGCATCGTGAGGATGTAGTAGAGCTGAGTGCTGAGCTCGTTGTCGCGATCCGACTCTAGAGCTGCATTCGCCGCGTTCTCCGCCGCCTCGGCCTCGTCCATCAGGAAGAGGACGCGCTCGCTGATGGCCCCTGCGTACGCTCGCATCGTGATGGCCCACTGGTGCCAGTCGTCCTCCTTGCCAGTGAAGTTCTTCGGCTTCCCCATGAGCCGAGTGTCCACGACCTGCTGCTGGTGTGGTGTCGTTGCCGCCCTGGCCGCTGCAGCCACGGCGGCCTCCCGTTGCTCCTCTAGGGATCCCCTGGGCATCAGGTTGGCATCTCTCAGCTCGACGATCTGGCGCTCAAGCACGGCGACCCGCTGCTCTGTCATTGATCTCCCTGCGCTGGCCTGACTTGATGATCTTCAGCCACTGGCCGAGGTGCCCAAAACACCGTCTCTTGAACGTGAGACGCGCGTGCTTGACGAAGAACCTGTGCCAGCTGTCCACCAGCTCCTGGGAACTGCTCTTCTTGGGCCCGTCCTCGATGAGGTCGAAACCGCTGTCCGTGCCCTGCTGCTGCTCCGGCATGCAGCCGCCGCTGGCCGCGGCGGGGAAACGCTCACGCTACCATGAGAAATTATTTTGCCAGAGTGGCTGCGGACAGGCACGAAGATCCTCCTGTCAAACGTGCTTATCTCGACAATGCATGCATGCATGCATGCATGCATGCATACACACATACATACATACATACATACATACATACATACATACATACATACATACATGCATGCATACATACATACATACATACATACATCCACACAAACATACATATATATGCACATATGTATATATATATGTATAACTTATATGTTCACT